>SDVV010013336.1:0-15145 GCA_016164225.1 Gammarus roeselii | reverse complement strand
ATTTATATATATATTTCATTTTAGTATCAGCGTCATGATACGTGGTATTGTAGATGAATATCGGTTGTGTTGGGAATATTTAGGGTGTTTCCACGCTAGGGGACCCTATTTATTTCCTGTTCTCATACGTAATTTTTGCCAGTCATGCTCAAGAGTGCAGTGTTGGGATGCTCACGGAAGCTTATCTCTTGGTCGCGAAAAGGCACTACCTCGTGCAAGTGGTGCGATGGCAAACATGTTTTGCTTGCCTGTCATAGTTAAGCAGATTTCGCGTACCAGTTTACGCTGTTCTGTGATTTTTTATACCGTGAATGTTTGACAGTGTTACGAAGCCGCGTGTTATTTTATAAGCTGTCCCAGAATTTCTCTATCGCGTCCTCCTCCTCTTCAATTTCCAATAGTTTTTTTTTGTGTAAAATGCTCTAGGCAACTTATCCAGGAACGTTTGAATGACGTCATTGACATCTATACCTATTACTGTCTCATTGACCAATAAAATTTTGAGGAGATCGAGAATGTGAATACGACTATGGACATTAGCATGACTAACAAAGTCGTTCGATTAAAATATAAGTGCTGTGTTGGTTTTTAGATAGTGAAGCAAACCGGGGGACAATGATTTAGTCACGGAGGGCTGCAACATCGCCATTATTTGGCTCCTTTTGTTTGATCGGTTCCGGTGTGGGTACTGTAGTGATACTAGTGCGATATAGTCATTGGATAAATTTTAATAATTGTAGTGCTATTTCAGGCGAAGCGTTCAAATCTAGCATATCCTCACCACGTTTATTCAACCTTTGACTGCGATATTGACTTCTATGTCCTGCTATTTCTGGCCCTGTTGTGACAGATAAAGGTGTAGCGCTACCGCCGTTATGCTTTGTTGTAAACTTATCCATCTTGTATTTTGGAATTAAGTATTAAACCGATTCATTCATTATTTATTTTTGTCAAGAAACTCACTGCAGTGGGTAATAGTAAATTTAATAGAAGCCCTCCACGCACGGTTGATAATGTTTTCCTTTTGTTCCCGGATGATTTACTCCCGGACAATTTACTGCCTAATTAATTTATTATAGAATTGAATTTAGTTACCCGTGATTTGGTTAGCTTGTCACAGGCCAATTTTCCGATCAGTATATTTATAAATATTTCGCAGATGATTTTAACATCTTTATCAGGTAATGGTTTGATGAGTTTACTTCGTTCAAATGATTTTAGTTGATTTAATTTATCATAAAAGTTTAATTTCCGTTTCAAAGTACGTTTGTCACACATCACGGCACGACGTTTCCTTCATTAATTCACGTAGGTTTGCTGTCTGGACGATCCGTGTAAATCACGTAGATTTGCTTTCTACCTCGTCTAATTTGGCTCTTCAAGATTTCGATGGAATAAATATCAGGTCTGTCACACTGAACTAGTTCCTGCCTGCCGGCAAAACCTTTGATGGGTTCATCAGTATCGAGCGGTAATATTTCATCGGTCGGAGGGTAATGTTTTTGATTGATACGTGAAATACGAAACACTTCCTTCGTGAACTTGGGTTCGTGTCCTTTTCTGAATGTATTGAGACTGGGATCACTGCACTGTAAGCGTACATACGCTCCCACCTTTAGTTGTGTACTGGGCACTTTAATTTTTTTACGTCGTATTTTATACAATTAGAACAACAGTGCCTGAATTTCTCTTGGGTCGTTCAACAAACAAACGTCAAAGGGAACCCGGCCCATTAATGATGAATGTGGTGTGATTCAAATTGTTGGCAAGTCATCTATATTGCGTTCCGTCTTTTTAGCATGCATATATTTAGAGCATGCATATATTTAGAGTCCGTATGACTCGTTCAGCAGGTGTTGCTATAATGGCCTTGTAGTAGGTATAATAAATGGATATGTTCTTGCCGGTCTAATAAGTTTTAAAGCTTCTGTTCATAAACTCACTTCCCTGATCTGAACAGATCCGAGTTGTTGGCCATACTAGTTTGTTGAAATGGTATCAAATGCTGCAATCATATTTTTAAATGTAATAGCTTCCAAGGGTTGTACACACAGATATTTGCTGCATATTTCAATGACGATCTATAAATATCTAACTCCGTCATTTTTTTCTGCATAATCTTCCATACAGGCAACATCCTCACAGAGAATCGATCCAGGACGCGCAGCTGTGAACATGCGTCTGGTAAATTTCAAGGGAGCTTGTTTGTATCGTGTATAATTCTCTGACCCTTGTAGAATTTTTTTGACATCGCGTCTTGTTGTAGACGGACAAATGTTCGTATAACTTTGATGTAGGGCCTTCGCGCTAGAGTATGATCTAACAGCCTTTGGATTGTAGTAGACACTCTCCATTTTAATTGAATACTAATCTCAAATCTGGTATACATTATATTTGATAGAGGCAATACTTGTTCAAATTCATGTCCTGAAATTTGTGCTCTAATCAAGAGTTTCGAATCACTTGGGCGTGTGAAATCTACCAAGATGTGCCTATATTGTTAAAGTTCCACATGCATCTTGTATACGGAGATGAACTATTCAATCTTGTTTTTGCAAGGAATGTCTTGCCAAAGTAACGTGATTGATTTAAATATCGCGCATGCGTAGGATAAGAAAGTGTGTGGTGTTCAAAGATATTGCGCGGTGGAATGGATTTGAGTGGAAGAGTGATTTGTTTAAATATAACGCACTAATATTTGCGTGGCGTCCCCGACAAAAAACATTTGCAATAATGTGTAGAGACTCTGATTCTAACATGAAATCGTCATACACCACAAAGAGTTTACATTTAGATTTTTTGAATAATGGATCGTATGCGACTTGTTCTGTATGAATTTTTTCTTTTAGTGTTTCCTCACGGGAAAGTGCTCTGATCCCGAAATGACCACCTCATTGAAGCTATCAATGTATTTAGTGATTAATTTTCCAACAAAGACACTCTTCCCACTAGATGAAAACCCGCTCGCAAACAATCGAGCGGGTTTGTTGAATAGGTTAACGTCCGCATACCAAACAGTCTCCATCTTTCCCAACACGTGATACACAACTAACAATTTTTCAATGAACCTTTAATTTATATTAACTTGCTCTCTTTTGCTGATGTATTCCATCAAGGATATGCTGAAATCAAGGACACCCATTCGGCGTCACCAGGTAATTCTCAGCGTAGGCTATTTACATCTAAAGTAAGATCGGTTGTGCCAACACCTTCGACATTAACCAATGTAGCTTCCGTATGTTTCTTCCAGCGATCAATTTTATCTTCGTTAATTCATTATTTCTCAACAGATCGTGGTAACAACTCGATCGAGGGTAGTCATATCAACCCGGAATTTTAAGGATGATAAGGTATGTTTAACGAAAATGTCTACATATTTTTGAACTCTGTAATCAAACTATTCCATGATGGAGCAAAGGCAGTGTTATATATACTTTTTCAAATATTCTCGTTCACGTGCAGACCGACACAGGACTCTCCAGCAAATTATGCGTATCAGGGCTATCTGCTGGCCAATCATCGCCCAAACTATCATGGCGATCCTAGGTACGGTAACCCAAACTATCAGCGTCATCCGCTGCCTGTACATCACTGCCAGCAACGGCCGCAGCCTCATGCACGGCAACCTCGACAACCGTGGCAGAAACCACCGTGGCAGACACAAGCGTGACACTACCCGCAACAGACTACCGAAATTGACTTTTACAAAGTCGGACATGATGCATTACAAAATAATGCTTCTACATTTCTATTAATAGTGTTAACATCTTTCTTGAGGAACATCTTCACCATTTGTTGAGGAAGCTTTATAGAATTATCTGTCTGGTATATCCAACGTTAGGGGCTTGTCTTCCGAGATTCGATCAGGTGACTGAAATGTACTACTCTCCAGCATTGTAACCTCATGACTGAGGAATCTAACTATAAAGTCAGGACTTAGTACAATTCTAGACTTGTGAAGTTTTGATTTAGTGTTTAAGAACACCAGCGACATTTCTTTCGAGTTGTACTCCAGCTCCCCACTCGAGGAATCCTGTCTTATTAAAACAGTCACCTGTTCCTTCATCTTCAAAATGTTCATGATAACTTTAAATGTTGTTAGTGTCATTGACACAAAATTGCCAGCTTGAATGAATGCAAGCCTCTGGAGAGTCCGGTTATAGGTCACTGCAAGATTTCCTACTTTTATCAACTCCATTTTTCGGGCTTGTTGATCAATCTTGAGGAGGAGGATGCTTACTCGACGAGAAGCTGAGGATGTGTGTGTTCACCGCCTAAGCGATGCCAGTTTTATATGACCCCACCGCTTCAGGCAGGCAAACAGGTTGCAACACGTATAGCGATTTCGTTTTCGTTTGTTTTCGTTTTACTTCCGTTTTGATTTGGTTAATTTAGCTGGCGGTGTATGGCAACTGTTGTATAAAACGGTTAATGCCGCAGCTCAGACATTATTTGTGCTCTTGATCTTGTTTGTGACCGACAGTTGCTCTTCTCTCGATATAAGTACTGCCAGTTCTAACCAGTCTTTTTATCTATTCTAGCTATTTATTTCTGTAACTTTGTTAGTCTATTGTTTTTGTTGTAAAGACATGACTTTGTTTTTGCTTGTAAGATGTATCAAGACAATATGGTGACTGCGGATACGCCAGTGTTGGAGGATGCAGGGAGTGTTCGTGACAACGGACCATACCGAAATGAGGCCTGCCCGCCCCTTGCATGCCCTAGCGCAAGCCCGCAACCTAGCGCAAACCTTGCAATGTCCGCAAGCCCTAGCGCAAGCCCACAACACGGTGCTGCTGCTGCTGATCAATCTTCGGAACAACCCGGTGTTCAGCCTACTGCTCCATCTTTGGAACTGCCAGAAGTTTAGCCTACTGCTCCGGAACAACCCAGAGTTCAGCCTACTGATGCATCAGCTCCATTTTTGCACCCAATCCTCGCTCAGGCTACTGCCCCGTTGCGTGAGTGTATATTCCATCCACCTACCTCTTTAAGAGTTTTGGAAAACAATTTTGTCACTTTAAATTTATACCATACACTGAACATGTCAACATATCCACACTAATTAAATTGTTACGTGAGGAGCTAGAGGTACACATTGAATCTAAAATAAGCACATTCCAAAGACTCCAATGCATCGTGAATGTTAATAGGAGCAAACAAGTTGAGGATGCATCTGTAGAGGACAAAGACTGGGTGATTAACACAAAAGCTATCCAGCTAACAAAAAATACTTTGCTATCTGAATTGATTGAGGATCTCGAGGTAAATTTACAAAATAAAAGAAAAAAATAGGAGCGAGAAGGTAGTGGGTAAGGTAGTGGGTGGTCTATTAATACAGTAACAAGTGTAGAGCTTAACTTCTACAAGACGGGTCTTAATGGAACAAAACGCTTGGGGAATTATGTTTCTTGGCCCGAAAATTGTCCAGGTCGGCACCACATTGTCAATATCAAGACAAAGAACAATAACTGTGTATTGAAAAGCCTCATCGCACATTTCCACTTGCCTGAAAATACACATCTCTCAAATTTCAAACGTGAACCCGAGTTAACTTACCTTCCGTACAAAATACACATAATTTAACTTCCCATACCTTGCCTTGAACACACCTATAGCTTTAGAATATTTTCCAGTCATAGAAAGGGATTGTGAAGTTAACATCAGACTGTATCAGTTCACAAAAGAGAAGGAATGTTATGGTCTGGTCAGTATATATAGAGGCAGTTTAGAGGCCAGTGAGAAGTGCACTATCCATCTTGTGCAAATCTTAGATGCCAACCATGTTGCGCTCCTTCCGTATTTCACTACATTTATGAAAACCTTTAGAAGAACGAGACTGAGAGACAACTTTATTGTCCGTTTTGTATGCAGGGCATGAATGCAAGCAAAAAAGTTGGACACGTAAAATTGTGTTCATCCAGTACAAGCTTACAAAACATGAGTATGCCTGAAGAAGGCGAAATGTACAAATTCTCAGTCATGCAATCAGCAATGGATCCACCCGTTGTTTGTTATTATGACTGTGAATCTTTGCTGGAACCATGCCAAGAGGAAAAAAATGTAGTCAACATACACAGGTTGTGCATGTACAGTTATACTCTAGTGGATAGAGACGGGAAAATTTCAAGGCATAAAGTAGTCGATTCGACTTCATTCCCCTGAGGGGATGGAGAAACATCTCGTCAAAAATATGTTGCTGGAATGAAATGATTATATGTCTACCTTGTCATTGTTCCCCGTCCCCGTCCTCATAAAACACACCCTAAAAAAATATTGCGAAAGCAAAACTTGTGAGTGCTGCGGGGACACTTTTGGAGAAAAAGGTAATAAAAGAGTTCACCACAATAATCATTACATCGAGGGGTCTTCGGACCCAATAGAGAAGTGATATCTGGCAACTATATTGTGGCTCTGTGTTCAAATTGGAATTGGAGAATCATGGAGAAACTCAGGTATATGCATTGCATGGCTCACAATGCATCAGCCTATTACATGAGATTTATATTGAGAGGACTGGAAGGCAGATACTTCTCGAATATTCGTGAGTTGCCAAAAAATTCAAACAAATTGTTCAGCATCTCTCTCTCCTTGAACGATGCCACAAGCCAGTACGGTGTCAAATTTATCGACTCGTACCCTTTTCTCAACTCAAGTTTAGATAATCTTGCCTAAAATCTCAAAGATAGTGGCCATGACACGCTGCTCCTCAAATTCCATCTCATGAGTCTCGGGTACAGTGACGAGGTTCTAGTACTCTCGACTCGAAAAGGTCCTTTCTGCAATGAGGCCATCACATCGGATTCTGTGCTGGACCAAACAGACATCCCATCGCAACAAGACTTTTACAGTCAACTTCGAGGCAAAGGATTATCGGACTCTTATTATGCTGAAGTGATGGAAATGTAGCAAGCAGCTAACTGCAAGACCCTTCGTGACTACATGATCATTTTCTTCCTCATCGACACGTTGCTACAGGCCGAAGTTTTCCAAAAGTTTAGGGAGACCATGACACGCAACTACACCCTAGATCTCGTCCATTTTGTGAGCGCCCTTGGCTTTGCAATACAAGCCGCCCTCTACGAAGGCAAGATGAAACTGGAGTTGGTCAAAGATAACGATCTACTCCGTTTGATTGTCAAAAATACAAGAGGCGGATTTGTGTCGTCGACGAAAGGTCTTACCAAGATAAACAATTCCCGATGCAAAGTTTTTGACCCTAAGCTACCTGTGTTTTCATCAGCAATGTGGGACTTCCACAGTCTTTATGGTGGATGCTTGAGTGAGCCCCTTATCATTGGTGAAATCCACGAGCCCACACTCGAAGAAATTTAAGCCTTTTACTTGGTAAACGCGGACTGTTCTCCCGAGTACACGTATATTGTCGGTATTGATGCCCAAGTCAGCGACGAAGTTGCACGAAAAACAGACGAGCTGTCACTACTGCTGCATCACAAAGGAGTCAGCTTAGACGATGTTTTGCCCTTCACAAAAAAATTCTTGGCAGGCACGGAGCATCTCAAAAACAGAAAACGAGCAGATCGTAAGCTGGTTGCTAGTCATCTACCCCAAACTGACTACCTCATAGCCCTGGAATTATTGCAAAAACTCCTCAGACAAGGACTGGAAGTCTTCAAGGTTCACCGAATTTTTCGAATGAAACAGGAACCTGTCTTCAAATCCTTCATTAAAAAAAATATCCATAAAACATCACGAGTCTACGAACTACTCCCAAAAGTCCCTATATCAGCTTTAATTAAATAGTAAATACGGCAAGCTTCTGTTCAATCCAATCAACAGAAGTCAAGAGGCAAAGGTCGTGTGCACAGCCAACGAGTTCCGAAAACATGCAGCCCCGAAACAGTCATCATGATCCTAAAGCAGAAAAATGTCCGAATGGTTCATCCTCTCCAAGTTCGATTCTACGTGCTTGAATTCTTTTATGACACACTGAAATCCAACTACGGTGACTGCGGCTCACTCATCTACTCGGACACAGACTCGTTGCTGCTCCAGTTCAAAGGTGTGGATGACATTGAGGTGGAAATGCGTAAACCTCCCCTGTCTGGATACATATACTTCTCCAACTACCAAAAAAATCATCCCTTGTACGATGAATCAAAGAAAGGACAGCTGGGACTAATGAAAAGTAAAACAGCCAGCGACTGCCCGAGTGAGATCATTTGCTTGCAACATAAGTGTTACAGTAGGTTGTTCGAGTTCGACATCACAAAATCAGCCGCTAAGGGTGTTAATTACCAGATACAAGCCAAAATCAGACATGAACAATACAGAGACATCCATAACCAGAAAACATACACACACTTTGAAACCATACACAACATTCGCGCACAAGCATGTCAGCTTCAAACTGTACGCACCATTAAAAATTGCCCCAATAAGTTCGAAAATAAGCGCTACTATGTTGACGCGTGCACAACTCTTACATATAGGCATCCAGACAATCACAAAAAATCCAGTGAAGTTGAACCTACCGTCACTGAAAAGAAGAAGCGATGTGTTGTGGATGATGATGTCGATGTAAACATGGATTTAACTTGGAAAAGACGTGCGCCGGATGAGACCGTCTTTGGCGAGTGTACTTGCGTGAATGACGAAAATACATTCACGTCTTCAGGTTTTATTCTGTAAATTTTCCTATGATGCTGTAAATATGAACATATGTAAATAAATAAATACATACATGAACATGTAAGTTTCATTGTCCAACTAGTTAGAGTATATATTGATGTCTACAAGCGGTTTGTTGTCAGTATGACATAAGACCCAGTGCAGGATGCAGGAATCAGAGAACTTTTTGTCAATGTCTCATCGCTGGGCAGTAGTCAATTGTAACAAAACAACACATCTATAGGTTTACTAACAACATTTATTCAGGACTACAACAACAGGGAGAGTGGAGCGTAGGACTTGTAGAAGTATTCTATAATGACTGGTTCAAGATAATAAAGCACGATGAACAGGACAGCATTGTATTCTACGTAGAATACTTTAATGATAAAGATGAAAGAGTCGGGCATGAAACTGCTTTGTTTGTCCCTAGCAAAAATATCTCAGGAAATACATTGGAAAAAAACACATCTTCGAGCTAGAAATCAATATCAGAAAAAGTCTGCTTAGGAAACGAATTGTTAGAGATGGAGGAAAATTGTTTGAATATGATAGTGCCACACAACGCATAAAGTTCAATGCCTTTATTCTACATAATTTGTCGCAATTCAAATATACTGAAGCTACGGTGAATTGGTACTCTGTTAGAGATAGATCAGCTGATTTAATGGGTGGAGCGATGTGTAAATATAATGTCGGTGAAGGTGCCGTAAGCGAAGAAATGTTCTTTATGAACGATAATGTACGCTACATAAACGACAAGCAAGTCAGTATTCTCGATGTTATTCCAATTAATAAATCTTATTCGTTCACGCGTGCACATGTCATACATAAAAAATTACAGCGTAGTCATTTTGATTCCATTTCCATCAATCTACGAGATTGTGTTGGCGGTATCATCCCGTTCAAAGATGGTGGATCGAGCCTATGCGTATTGCATTTTAAAAGAAGCTAGAGTCATATAAATATAACGCTGGATATAAATAAGGTCATTTGGCAACTAGCAATCATGAGGGTGGTATATGCATACCCGTCGTACAAACAATACGAAGTTTTATTCGCGAAACGTGACAAAATACGCGGTGGAAGTTTACATGATATTGACCAATTCACAAGTCCGATATCGTACCAGTTGGGTAGCGGTTTTTTCTCAGCTTTAGCCAGTCTTGTAAGACGTTCATTCCATTTTCTACGAAAAACTGTGCTACCGGCAGCTGCCAATATGGCTTGAAACATGGCACACGATGACTCGGAGCAGAAAAATATGCGAAAATCAACCAAGGAACATGGGATTGCTACACTCAAGAATGTTGTAAAGAAAGCCATGCATGGTGACAAGATTACAAGGAAAATAACGAAAAAACGTAAATCAAAGAAGAACCGTGGAAGCAAGATGGAGTCGTGTCGTCCATTATTTAATTACTAATATATACCACTGTTCATGCACCATTACCGTTAGTTTCGGGTGAGGTTCTATACCGACAACATGCTTGGTGGATCATCTCACAACATGACAGAGCTAGAAGCCCCTACGGAAAACTATGAAACGGGAGTGATTGATATGTTTCCCTCCCTCAACAAGAAATATTTAATTGAATCAAGTATCGAGTCAAAATTTGGATGAAATTATCTAAGTACAAACATCAGACTGTATGATGGTAGAATTGTCAATTCCTTTAGAGAATTTCATATTCAGTGGTCGTATAATGAAATAATCAACTTGAGCTCGTTAACTGCAGAAGTGAAAATTCGTGTTAGAAATGCAGATGGAAGCGCGTTGGCCGCCGCTGCACATGTTACACTCGTTGACGGATTTTTTCATCGCGTGTTCCAAAGTCACTCTCTATTCATAAATGGTGTTAAGTGTGAAGAAGCAGTTGTACAGGACTACTAAATAATCTCAACGACTATTCATCCATGAAAAACTCCGATTTAAATAATAAAGGGTTGAATATGATATATAAATCACTGCAAGCGCCTATTCCAGACACCATCGTCGCAGCAAATTTTGTTAATCAAAACAAAAATGAAGTTTGGATTCAAAAAAGTGTACGTCATGGTATACATATCATGGGACCACTAAACTTTGATGTAGCCGCTAGCAACAGTTTGGATAATGTCAGCGTAAATATACGATTCGAGCTGGCACAGCCAAGTAGAGTTCTTCTAACATGACAATGAAGAATACATCTATTTTGGTAATTCATGCAAATTATGAAGCAAAAAGGTTATACACTACCCTACAGCTTTGCTTCCTCTAAATGAAGAACTCACTAAAAACAATGACATGATTGAATATATGTTCGACCGACCTATTGTCAAAACAATCGTGTTTCCAACCGGTCAAAACTTCATGGGGTTGTTCCACATAAATTAGCCCTATTTCTCATTGATCAAGCGGCAAATAACGGAGCATACGTTCGCAATCCAAATTACTTCCAGCATAACGACATCACAAACGTTATCGTCGATGTAAACGAAAACTACGTTACCAACATTAGATCATCGTTTCCGAGAGAGTGCGCCCAAGCATACCATCAAATACTTTCGGCTCTAGGGACGCGTAACAGCTCTCATCTCATCAAAAGACAAAATTTCCCTGCAGGAAGAACTATTTATTTGTTATAGATACAAGGCCAACCGACTCTGAAGATGTTATTAACCTAGAAGAAAGAGCAAACATTCGTATAACAGTAAATTGCGAAACTCCACCCACTACGAATGAGATCTTGTTCCTGGTAGGTTATACACTCGGTGTCATACAAATAAATTCGGCAAGGAGGGTATTTCCCAACTATCTACAGTAAACATGGATAATAATCAACTTCAAAATATATCCAAGAGCGATCCTATAATTAAACCTGCCTATATAGGGTGTTTTGCTGAAAACAGAATGCCCATGCATTCAATGAATGCCTACATGATTGTTGACAGCGAAAGCAATCCTAATAAAATGGGTCATTGATCCTAATATTCAAAAACAATAACAAGCACTACTTTTCAATTCGTATGGGTTTAATCCAAAAATATATGGAGGAAATATAGCTTCGTGTTATGATTCTCATGCAAAAATACAACTTGTACTACAGAAACCGATCCAAAGTGATCAACCTTTGGTTTGTGGAGCTTACTGCCTCTACTTTGCGCATTATCTATGTCAAAATATACCCGTCAAAAAGATAATCGAGCGGTTTTCCATCAACAAACGACGTAGAAATGATACCAAGGTTGAAAATTTCATCATGAGCGTGTCCCGAAATCAACATTTATGCAAGTAGAATATGTGTGGGGTTTTAACCCTTATTATTATGTAACTGTTAGATTTATTATATATAAAAACATCTTGTAAAGGTATGCTATCATTACCCCTAAATATTCAGAGGACTAGCATTGGAATTGCACATATGCAACATGACATGCAATGAATTGCAATACATTATGCTTAGCATTGAAAATGCGATAAAAAAATACGAAAGGTAACCTATATGTAAATATATATGAAAACGTTATTTACATGGCCTATTAACATATATATCCTATGTCATATGAAATATCCGAAAGCTGTCCGTCCGTCCATCCGTAAGCCAGCCGTATGCCATCTGTAAGCCAGCCGTAAGCCAGCCGTAAGCCAGACGTTAGCCAACCGTAAGCTAAGGTCCCCAAAAGTAATTACCTTAGCCCAAAAACGATTACCTTGCACAAAATTAATTGATAATTACAATGTCTGAGTTACATAGGTGCTAAGTTGGACACCCAAAGTAATTAGATACATCCTAACCATTACACTCTTCGAATCGCGGATTTGCGTTTTAGCCACACTTATAACTACTTTTAACACTAACATCATGATGTTTCCATAGGGTTGGCGAGGAGTGGTACCAGCTGCGGCAGATGGTGGCCCCTTCACTTTTACGGCCCAAGGAAGCCAACCACCTGCTGGATCACGTGGACATTGCCTCAGAGGCCCTGCTTGAGGCCCTCTTGGACCTGTGTAATGGCCAGAGCTCCCATGTGGCCGACCTAGCCGAGTGGATGGTGCGCTACGGGGCAGAAGGTGGGTAAAATGGGGGAAGAGGTAGAGTTGGCTAGGAGGTGAGGGTTGGGGAAATAGCGAGAAGAAGCGGGAGGGGGGTTTTGTTCCAAAGCCAAAATAGTTGAAACTGCATGGAGGACAACGTTGAATGAGGGACGCCATAGTTTCGGTGCCTCATCCTGTACACAAACCCTTTTGCACTCAAATAATCCATATAACCTCATCGTATTAAAATACGTGTAAGTGAGCCACATGAGGTCTATTTGAAGAGATTGTATTTTGTTTTGATTCGGAAAGTTGCAAAAAAAGAGTCATCAGGAACAATTAACACGTATGACATAGGCTTCGGTGTTCCGCATCATACAATTAGTGTGTCACAGTTTCATCTCTCCTAATGACATTTTGGGTTATAGGATAGTATGTTTTGACGTACGCCGTCAATGAACTATGGCTTGAGCAAACTGGAGATGGTTATTCTGATGTACTCAGGGAATCTTTTCAAGGATTTATTTTACTAATATTTCGTGGGTATCCAAACAAGGAGGACATATAGGGCATAAACCAAACCAAACCCCAGTGAGACGTCAGAGTTTGAGGTCCTTGAGGGATTAATACATGTTTGTTATAGCAAGAGGCCATTGGTAAGATTAATTGAGTTGCTATAATTAATTTAGTTTCTATCAAGTGTATTTTGAAACGATCGATTGAGTCTCCGTAGACACTGTTTCGAACAAAATTAATGATGGTCACTCGTAATTAGTATCACTCCTGCTGGAATTTTGCTTTGGTGATTAAGTAACAAAGAGAGTGTTATTCAACTTCACCTCTTTAAGAATAAAATTGCATTAAATTTTCTGCTTATTCTTACTAGTCCTTTTTTTATTTACGATCAAACAATCGCGATTTTTATTTATTTATTGACTCGTGATCTGACAAGGAAAATTGGTTAGAAACCGACTCCTGATCTAAGTTTCATTATTGTATTTCTTACAGTGAAAGAGTCTAAATCCATTTCCAATAATATATACTACATCAAAAGCAGATATTACTGTAAATGAGGTGATATTTAATAATGAAGATGAGTAGTGACATTGCGGGCTTCGTTTAAAGCGCACCAATCAAAAGCCCAAACAACAAGAGAAGCATCACAACGACCTCATTCCCAACAAGAGCCTGCACGTACGACGTTCAAACAGAAACACGTTTTCTAATTTTTAAGCTGGCCTTTGCTTACCAAAAGATGATTGTTCCACTAGAATTTGAGTCAGGAATATGATTATTTGACAACCACGTCATCGTTCCCTCAATTTTTATATCTGTTGGAATTATACTCCCGAGTCACCGTTCTCTTTAATGTGTTTATTTCAACAGGAATTGTACTAGAAAATATATTACAACCAAGTCATCGTTCTTCCAAAGGGAAATTATCAACTGGCATTCTGTTTGAAATTATTTTGATTTTTGTTCTTCCTCATTCCAGACCTGATGTATTTCTTACAGCGATCTGGAGGACGGCTCTCGGAAGGGAGCTTGGGGCCCTGAGACCCCATCCTCCCCCCGATGCCTCTCAGTTGGCTACCCTCGCTCTCAAGCAGTTCCGCCTCATGGCTGAGATTCGTTTAAGTTCAGGACGTTGGAAGTATTGCCCTGAGGCCTCACCGAAGTACAGGCAGTTTGCCAGGCTGGATGAAGCAGTCTATAGGTCAGTCAAAGAGATAATTTGGACACGTCCTATGACGAGACTGATTATGTTATTTCATAGTCCTCAAACGAAAGACTCTTGCCTTCAGCGTTGTGGGACTCCTGCCCTTCAGCGTTGTGGGACTCCTGCACTTCAGCGTTGTGGGACTCCTGCCCTCCAGCGTTGTGGGACTCCTGCCCTTCAGTGTTGTGGGACTCTTGCCCATCAGTGTTGTGGGAGTCTTGCCCTTCAGTGTTGTGGGGCTCTTGCCTTTTAGCGTAGTGGGACTCTTGCCATTCAGCGTTGTGGGACTCTTGCCCTTTCCGCGTTGTGGGATTCTTTCTCTTCAGCGTTATGGGGCTCTTGCCCTCCAACGATGTGGGACTCTTGCCCTCCAGCGTTGTAGGACTCTTGCTCTTCAGTGTTGTTGGACTCTTGCCCTTCAACGCTGTGTGGCTCGAGTTTGATGAGTTAGCAGCCTCTCTTTCTCATTTAATCTACTGTGATCTCAAAGAATTAACATCAGACAATTTGAATTTAAACTTGGTTTATGAAGATGCTGGAATTTTTCTCGCTCCATAACGTTTATGTTTCGTTTAGATGAAAGGAGTAATGTTTCCGTGTATTATCCTTGACACCCTTAGTGAGTGCAATGTGGTCTAACTTTGAACGTTATATATTTGTATTCGACCTTCTCAATTATCGACATATGTAAAAGCTTTGATGGATAACAATAATTTAATATTAACTGTTGAGCTGTGAATTCTAGTCCCTTCGAGAAGAAATATACGTATGAAAAA
>SDVV010013335.1:0-15146 GCA_016164225.1 Gammarus roeselii | reverse complement strand
AGAGCTGTGTTCCTTGACATACGTCACAGAGCTGTGTTTCTTGACATACATCACACAGCTGTGCTCCTTGACATACGTCACAGAGCTGGGCTCCTTGACATAGGTCACAGAGCTGTGTTCCTTGACATACGTCACAGAGCTGTGTTCCTTGACAAACCTCACAGAGCTGTGTTCCTTGACATACGTCACAGAGCTGTGTTCCTTGACATACGTCACAGAGCTGGGCTCCTTGACATAGGTCACAGAGCTGTGTTCCTTGACATACCTCACAGAGCTGTGTTCCTTGACATACGTCACAGAGCTGTGTTTCTTGACATACATCACACAGCTGTGCTCCTTGACATACGTCACAGAGCTGGGCTCCTTGACATAGGTCACAGAGCTGTGTTCCTTGACATACCTCACAGAGCTGTGTTCCTTGACAAACCTCACAGAGCTGTGTTCCTTGACATACGTCACAGAGCTGTGTTCTACATTGATAGAGCAAGTTCCACCAACTGATTTGATTTTTCAAATATATAGTTGTCTTGATTGAGTGATGAAATAGTATATGCTTCTGAACCACGGTCGCCTGGTGATGTGAGACACACTCCGTGCAAGTAAGGGCTAAAAAATCTATTTTTATTCCACGCACTTACAGCAAAAACTGTCGTCAGAAGATCAAGTCATGGTGCAAAAAGAACGAGAGGGCAAGTAATAGCTAACAAATCTGTATTATTTCCTTACTTACAGCAAAAACTGTCGTCAGAAGATCAAGTCATGGTTCAAAAAGAACGAGAGGGCAAGTAATAGCTAACAAATCTGTATTATTTCCTTACTTACAGCAAAAACTTCCGTCAGAAGATCAAGTCATGGTGCAAAAAGAACGAGAGTGCAAGTAATAGCTAACAAATATGTATTATTTCCTTACTTACAGCAAAAACTGTCGTCAGAAGATCAAGTCATGGTTCAAAAAGAACGAGAGTGCAAGTATTAGCTATCAAATCTGTATTATTTCTTTACTTACAGCAAAAACTGGCGTCAGAAGATCGAGTCTTGGTTCAAGGAGAATGAGAAGGAGGAGAAGAGGACGGAGATCAAACGACGTCTGCAGCACCACAGGAAGTCCCTCGACCTCGACAACAGCACCTCCATAGGTAACAGACCGTCAGGTAAGCAGTGTCCAGTCGACACGCTGCTTACCAAAATGTACCTTATTGTGGTGTATACCATCACAATAACATCCACCTTCCAGCATGTATGTTTAAATAGCTGTCACAGTCTGTTATAGTGTCAATTATCTGCCTTTCAAAATGCCTTAAAAAACACAACAACAACAACAAAAAATGGCCGAAAGTAAACGCCCTTAACTCAAAAACGAATTGACGTAGAACGATGAAACAAAAACCATGTGAAAGGAAATGTCCTGAAGTATGTTTGGTTTATGACAAGTGATGAAATGACTTCTCTGCTGCTGAACAGGGCGGTTAACCAGCTTTTTGTAATTTGAGATTACTACAACATGAACATCTTGGTAATGGAACTTGCTTAAAGGCAATGATTGTATCAGGTTTGCTTTGAAGAACCTCTCTTTGACGTACCCCCAGATCAAATAATCCATAGGGGATAGGTCAGAGGACTTAACTGGCCACGGGAAGTGAAATTAATGTGAAGTTATGTTTATGAAACAATTTTCTCGACCAAGTCGTTACAGGCAGAGATGAGTGTGCAGTTGCTCCGTCATGTTGGGACCAAACATCAGGATGAAGGTCGATACATTATCTAGCATTATCAATATATGTTTCGGTGTTCACATTGCATACATTTTCCGTATCAGCATCTTCAAAAAAGTATAGCCTAACACTTTATGCGAATTTAAGCCGCACATATACGTTACCTTCAAGAGTGTGAAAGCTTCTTTAACACCTCTACTGGTTATTGAAAGCTCCATTTACGAAAGCGTAGGTTATTAAAAATGCCATTCCAATAATTCACTCATCTAATTGTTCTTCTTCAGACAATTCATTAATCCGTTGACAAAGTAGTAATCTCTTTTTGTTGTCGATGTTTGAGGGCTGCTGCGATATTTGCAGTTTGTGAGGTTTTAGTCCAAGATCCAATTTCAGAATGCGCCTGACAGATTGACGACTGACCTCCTACCTCAGCAGCCAGTTTCCAAACACTTAGTTATTGGGTTTCTTGGATGATTTCGTTCAAATTAACGATGATTTTTCCAAACCTTGCATGTTTTCAGCTTCTTGAATGAGTATTGTTTTGGTTAAGTATGCTACTTCCCAGAGCAAGATGGGATGACAAGACTGTAGTGGAAGGAGCTGCCGATGAGAGGTGGCAGACTGAGTACATGTTCGAGCTTTGTGACGAGCTACTATTGGCTCAGGTGGTAGAGGTGCCAACTCGAGGAGACAACATTCTCGACTTAGTCTTCTTGAACAACGAGGAACAGCTTTAAAGAGTTGAGGTGGAAGGCACTATCATGTCAGACCACAGACTGGTAGTTTTTGAAACTACGTTGGGATTCAGTTTGCCAGTTCACATCCATCGGCAGATAAGTGTAGACTTCGAGACTGAAGATCTTCCGTGAAAATACTCAGTGGGACGAGATCGTAAGAGAGCTGAAAAGAGTGAACTGGCGAGAGCTGCTGTTGGATGTTGACGTCGAACGGATGTATGACATCACCCTCGATCGTGTGCTAAGCATTCCACTCCACACACGAAGAAATATACCCCGCAATCGCAGCATCCTTATGAGGAAGAGGAGTAATTTTTTGAAGAGGCTACCAAACGCCGGGACTGGCAGGGATGCTCTTGTGTCGCAGATCCTGCAAGTTGGGGACCTCTTGAGCTCGTCTCACAACGAGGAGCGGCGCCGAGAAGAGAAAAGAGCTGTCGAGGCTATCAGGACCAGACCAACGTATTTCTTCCGCTATGCATAGTCCAAATAGCAAATTTTGCAAAGGCTTTCGACAAAGTTGACCACGGAGTGCTACTCAGGAAGCTCTCTTCACTTGGCGTCCGCGGGCAACTGTACATGTGGATACGAAGCTTCTTGACAGGGCGGAGACAGTGCGTGGCGGTGGAGGCCGCGGTGTCTGCCGAATCTGATGTAGGGAGCGGTGTCCCGCAGGGGTCTGTGTTGGAACCAATCTTGTTTCTTGTACATATTGCTGATAACAGTGGCGTGTTGCAGCACAGCGTTGCATCCTCGTTTGCTGACGACACTCGATTTTCCAAGACGATGACGAGTGTCTCGGACTGTGAGCTGTTACTGGTTGACCTTGAAGCGATCTACCGTTGGACGGTGGCTAACAACATGGAGTCCAACGGGGACAAGTTTGAACTGCTTCGGTACACAACCTCAGGCGAGGCTTTGGAATATGAACCGTGATCCACAGGGAGCCCCAATCTAGAAGAGGCCAGAGCTCAGGGGACCTGGGACTAGTTATGAATGACACGGCTGGATTCAATGCCCAGATTGGCGAGGTTGCCGCGAGAGGAAGACAGCGTATGGGGTGGATTCTCCGCACCTTTGCAACAAGAGATGCTTTCCCCATGCTAACACGCTACAAAGCGCTGGTACTTCCACTCCTAGAATACTGTTGCCAGCTGTGGTGCCCGTCTGGGATTAGCCGGATTAGGCAACTGGAGGCTATCCAGAGAACCTTCACTAGTCGGGTTGCGGGATCGGCACCACCTAATTATTGGGAGAGATTTCAGCAGCTGAATTTGTACTCGCTGAAGAGACCTCGAGAGCGTTATATAATAATAAATGTGTGGAAAATCATTCGTGAACTTGCACCTAATATAGATGGACGAGACTGCATTTCCACGTATACTAGTGAGAGGGGAGACCGGTTCTGTATGGTGCCCCCAGTGAGTGGCCGGGCCCTGCCAAGAGTTCAAACGTTGAAGGAGAACTCTCTCCTCATTCAGGGGCTGAGGCTCTTCAATTGCCTCCCTGCCAGCTTGAGAGCACACCAGGGGGAACTCTGCAGCTTCAAGGTCATACTTGATAGCTTTCTATCGTCCGTTCCGGACCAGCCACGTTTGCCTCATTACCACCAGCCAGCAACAAATAATAGCATTGTCGCACAGGTGGAGTGTTTGAGGGCGCGGCGTGCTTGAGGATCGAACCAGTTAACCCGGAATAGAGTTTGTGCTGCCCTGCTGTCCCTTCTCTCTCTCTTTTGACGGCGGATGAAGAATGTGACGATTGTGCGCCTCTCCTGCCGGTGGTCAGTGGGGGAAGCAGCGGTGACCTGTGAGGGCGCACCAGCTTGGCCCGAGACTGAGCTCCCAAACAACATCCAAGGATGCTATTTACTCTACATTTGCTAGCCACAATTCTGAAAGCCTTAACGTTTATATCTAGGTTGCATTTCTTACATATACAGATACAGACACTAGGCCGCATCCCCCAGAAAGGGGGTGGCCGACGGCAAGGCGCACCTTTCACCCTCATACGCTCACGCTCACACAACTTAACCCTTTTGTGCTAAAGGGTCCGGCCGGTAACCCCGCAACACACACTCTAGGTCACGAGTGCGGTCCGAGGATCCGTTGTCAGCAGCTGAGCCCGACAGTTTTCACTGGTTTACTCTCGCCGCGTCATAATTGCCGGGCCCAACGACCATCCCGACAAAGGGATGTCAAGGGCGGGAAAGCACATCAGAGCAGCGTCAAAATCAACCATTCACAACCATTCTTCACTCACGCCTGTTCTTTGCACGCTCTCTGGCTGCTTCCACATTCATGTCTCTCCTTCCTAACGCCTGCTTTACACCATCCATCCACCAAAACTTCGGTCTACCTCAAGGCCTGCAACCACTCGCCTCGGCATTCATCACCCTTTTTACCAATCTCCCTACATCCATCCTTTCCATGTGCCCAAACCATCTCAGAACACGCGAATCTACTATGTCCTCCAACTTCTTCACCATCCCTGTTCTGATTCGAACCACGTCGTTGGTGAACCGGTCTCTCAGCGTTACTCCAGCCATGCTCCTCAAACATTTCATCTCGAAAACATACAACCTTCTTTTCCCCTCTGCTCTGACTATCCAAGTCTCAGCTCCATAGAGCACAGTTGGAACAACAACGCCCTCATACAGCCCTCTCTTTGCTTCCAGCCCCAACGTCCTACAGCTCATTACACTCATTTTACCCAACTCTTTACACCCCTCCTTCACTCTTTACACCCCTCCTTCCTTCACTCCTTCACTAGATCAGTTATCTCCACATGGGAGCCCAGATACTTAAAACACTGAACTTCCTCCATGTGCTCTCCATTTAGGGGGACAGTAGTTTTGCTCGCATCGACAGTCCTCGAGCATCTCATTACTTTACTTTTGCCCACGTTCACTCGAAGCTTCCTCCTCTCACACACTCTACCAAAGTCAGACACTAACCTACATAACTTCTCCTCTGAATCCGAAACTTGTGCCCTATCATCCGTAAATAGCAACGGGCTCAACTGCCAATTTTGACCATTCGCTTTCAAAATTTCCAAGTCACGACCCAGCACACTCGCGTTCACCTCCCTGACCACTCCATCCATATAGAGGTTGAACAGCCAGGGAGACATCACGCACCCCTGTCTCAGTCCCACTTTCACTGTGAACAAATCACTCACTTCGCTTCCCACTCTGACACATGCTCGGCTGCCAACATAGAAACTCTGTACCGCTTTCAACAGATGTCCGCCCACTTCATACAGACGCAACACCCACCACAGCGCTTCCCTGTCCATCCTGTCAAATGCCTTCTCCAGATCTACGATGGCCCAGAACACATCCGTTCTTTTTGCAAGGTACTTCTCACAGACCTGTCTCACTGCAAAAATCTGATCGGTACACCCTCTACCACTCCTAAAGTCACACCGTTCCTCTCCAATTACGTAGTCCGTAGAGTCTTTAGTCTTTTTGATCAGCACTATCCCGTACAACTTACCAACCCCACATAACAGACTGATACCTCTGGAGTTGTAGCATTCATTTCTATCTTCTTTGCCCTTATATAGCGGAACAATGCAGGCACTGCGCCACTAAATCGGTACCACGCCTGCCACAAAATACATGTTCAGTAACCTCACCAACCATTCGACAATCGTTACTCCACCCTTCTTCAGGCACACGGTCGCAACGCCTTCCAGACCGGGGGCTTTCCCTGCTTTCATCCCCTCCACCGCCTCCTGCACCTCATCCCTGGTAATGTCCGCCAAAAATCTTTCTCCCAAAACTGGCATCCGAGCACCACCACCCACATTAACAATGTCAGCCTCTCTGTCATCCTCGACATTCAACAGCTCATCTAAACTCTCGGCCCATATTTTCCGTACATCACCACTTTCCAACAACAAGTGGCCGCGTTTTCATCTATCATCACTTCCTCCTTTCCGGTCTCACCCTCCCCACATCTTTCCAGAACATCTTTTTGTTCTCCTCAAAATTCTGGCACAACTGTCTGCCCCACCTGTCATCAGCGTCCCTTTTGGCTCTCCTCATCACCCGCTTCACCTCGTTTCTCCTCTCTTTGTACCTTCCATAAGCCACCACCGACTTCACCCACAACAAATCCTCAAACGCTCCTCTTTTCCGTGTCACCGCCAGCTTGGCCTCCTCGTTCCACCACTCGCAACCTTTCCTTCTGCACCCGCCCACACAGGGCGCAACACACACCTTCTTTGCACATCTCAGCGACGCATCCCTTAACGTCTCCCATTCTTCCTCCATATCTCTCAGGTCCTGTCCTCTCACGTTGTCATATTCTTCCCTCAACGCCTACTGGAACTCCTCGTCTTTACTTCTCACATTCAGTCCACTCACTTTCACTACCTCTCTTCCTCCTCCCACTCGTTTGTTGCCCTTCCACTTCTGCTTCACTTTCAATCTACCTTCCACCAGCAGATGGTCAGACACTCCTCCACCCTCCCTTCTCAACACCCGCACATCCAACAGCCTCCCCACCACTCTCCTCGATATCAGCACAAAATCCATCAGTGCTCTCGCCAACACTGCACCATGGGCCATCCTTACCCATGTGTACTTGTGGGTATCTCGCCTTTTGAACAAACTATTTCTTAACAAATGCTATTTATACGTTGGTTGAAAAATCATTTGAGTAGTAGCTACTAATCAACAGCTAAAACACGCTACTCACTAGCAAGGTGACCCATCTTCAAGATCCAAATTTGACTTAATGCTTACAACGGCAGAAATTTATAACATAGTCGAGGTAAATATAAAAAAAAATAAAACTGCATGACGTATCCTTTCATTTGGTGTTTGTTTCATCTCTCTACGTCAATTTGTTTTATGAGTTATGAACGTTTACATTCGACCAATTTTTATGTGTCACTCTGTATAAAGAATAACACCGGCAATGTTATCGAATGAATCGAAATCTAAACATTACAGAGTGAGGCTGGTGGCATGTTCTACATATTTGAATAGTGGCAGAGCCTATGAGTGTTCGGGTTCTGCATGCCCACGTTGCATGAGTGTCCAGCGCCTTCTACCTCGGGTATCGATGTGCCTACAGACGCGTCGCCAGTGTGCCCCAGTTCAAGCCTTGGCACGCTGCTGGAGGACCACGTAGAAGGAGGCACCACCCCTGGCAGCGGCTACAGGAGGGTATACAAAGACTGGCGGCCGTCGGTGGACAAGACGGACGTCATCGGCACCATGGAGGCTATTGAAGGTACATGTCAATGAGTGTACATGTCAATGAGTGTAAGTAGTCTTTCTAGCATCCGACGCACTTGTTTTGTTTTAAGTGTCAGTTCTGGCCAAAAGTCTCTCTTTTCTGAACACGTTTCAGGTTAGCATCATGTAGGGCTCCTACTAGTACTTGCTAACTACATATATTAAATAATAATTTGTGCGTAGTAAGCAATTATTTCTGCGTATTGAGTGAAAATCGTACAGCATGAAGAGCCAAATTGCAATGTATCATTCAAAAATTCTTAAATAGCTGGCATACCAGGTCGTCAGAAGCACATAACGATTTTTCGTGGAAAATAGCTTAAAACAGAGAAGATGTCTTTCGCGCGAAGTATTTTCTGGAACGTAAGAAAATTATTTCAGTCGCTAACAATTTCTTTTAAACCACTTCAGTATCTAGTTTTGATGCCTGAGCTAGCTATTCAGCGTCTAGTTTTGATGCCTGAGCTAGCTATTGAAGACAGTAGGCATAATGAACACCAAGATAACTGCTGGATTTGCCCATATACTATGAACAACCTTCCTCGTGTTCCAATTTCCCAGCCACTCGGTAATTTATATGACATAACGAACAAGCTCACGACCAGTGGCTGTGCGTTTTGTCCCAGAGCGAGTCGATTTTTTTCTGTTGTCAGCACAAGTGGTTGACGTCGTAGCGCCACTCATCCCTTAAGGTGGGGAGTCTAGCAACCTCGAAAAGTCTCCAGATCACCAAGTTTAAATTAGGTTGGCTAAACCTAAATGTGTGTTCACATAGTTGGCATCACAAACCAGTGACTGTTTGTCTCATCTGTTGCCGTGCATATTCATCTAACTTCGATATTTGAAGCCTTCATTTCCCCTTCCCCCACAGAAGTGCAGTCTCCTCCTGTGGGCAAGGACCGCGACAAGTCATCGTGGCGCAAGAGCAACCTCAACGTCGCCAACTCCAGCGAGGCGGCGGCTACGGTCGAGGAAGGAGGTATGGGTACAGTAACTAGACACACTCAGGGAAGGCTAGGCGGCGGCCACGGTCGAGAAAGGAGGTATCGGTACAGTACCTAGACGCATTCAGGGAAAGCTGGGCGGCCACGGTCGAGGAAGGAGGCATCCGTACTGTACCTACTAGACACATTACAGGAAGGCTAAGCAGCGGCCACGGTCGCGGAAGGAGGTATCGGTACAGTACCTAGACAGACATTGAAAGCAGGCTAGGCCATTTACTTTAGACTCGTTGCTAGTAAGAAGGCTGAGCGAAAGATTTAAGAGGACACCAAACAATCAAAAAACTACAGGTCGCTAATCAAGACCCTACTCAGATGCATAAGTTGAAGAGACTTCCTATGCTTAATTTCAAAAATGTCACAAGAGTCTGAAGCGGTGTGATAAATTCATCCCCATGTAGGAGTGAAACAACAGAACCCTGTTGTTTCACTCAAAACTTTTAGCATCAGCCTACAACCCTGCTTCCCCTACACAGTATCTCCTGGCATTCATTAGATTTTCAAGTAACAAAATTTGAGTTGACTGAAAATTCTTCCCACTGACGGAATCTTCAACTGAACAAAACAGGTTCTCCCTAAGATACGCGTGCAGTGGGAATGCAATTCAACTACCATACACTAAGCTCTCCTGATATTTTCTTACGCCCTTTTTGATTACTTCAACCCCCTTTTTTATCTTCAACCAATTTCAAACTCCTTTTGGGCAGAGTTCTTCAAACCCATTCTCCCCTGACCATTCCAAACCAATTCTTCCTTCAGCTGTCCTCGTTACCATTCATCCCCAATGCTGAAACCAGGGTAACTCTAAGTTCTGACCTGCATCCTTTATCCCCCAGCCCCAACGGCCGCCCGCCGAATGCGCCGCCACCGGTCCCGCGTCAGCGTGGGTATGGCGCCGGACGGCATCATGGTTGGAAATGGCCAGTCGCAGGTGACATATAGTGTATTACTACGTAATATCTCAAACTAAAGCGCTGAGTCCATCGTTTGTATTTGACTTTGATAGATACGTAGATTAAAATTTAGAACATCATGTAAATATGGTCTCCATCCCCCTACCCAGTCCCCAGAAGCCTCAGCCGGAGGTGGCAGCAGCGCGGCAGAAGAGCCTCAGAGCCGACGCTCCTCCCTTATCCAAGACCTGGGCCGCACTGCGGAGTCGGACACCATCAGGCTCTACATCAGACGGCCCTCGGAAGATGAGAGGAAAGCAACTGAAGCAGGTTAGCCAATCTGTGACCTATAGGGCAGTTTCTTTTTTCCACTTTTTGAACTATGGTCTGTAGAAGAAGTTTAGTGAAAAAATATAGAGGCTAATACCGCCAGATAACGTGAGGAGTGATGGGGCTGTGACTTCAGAATGATTCCTGATTAGATAAGTTGACCTCGGAGACAGTGGAGGTGTTAGATACACAAAAGTGGGACTAAAGTCTCAGCAAATGTATTTTAAAAAGTAAAATGTATACCAATCGTGCTTTTTTGCTAGAAAAAAACTGAAAATTACTTCAGTCCCGCCACTATTTTCCAATGGCTTCCAATTTCAACGATGTAGCGATTTTTTTTCTCATGCGTGTCTTTTAGCTTCTGACAATCCTACGTTTTGACCAGGCTCAAATAAAACATGATTCAATTTTCCAATTTAATAGTTCAACCCGGATTCTGATTAATATAGTCTAACAGTACAAATTCTGAAAAATCTCATGTTTGGGAGGTGGGGGCACCACATACCGAAAATCTGTGTGAAACTTCGTTCTAAGAACATTATTTCTTTGTGTAGACCTTTAGACGAAGACATAAATCATACAAGCATGCTTAAAACCCTCCTATCTTTTGAACTGGGTCTTGCGAATATATTCCTTCCTCTCAACAGCAACAACATCTGCACCAGTCACGAAGAACAGCAGTAAGACGGAGAAACTGCTAGACCAATACCGGCATCAGGTCGGAGTGTCAGCTGACGTGCTCAAGAATATCGAAAAGGTAGTTACTAGTTTCAAGGGCCTTGAACTTATTTTTATAAAAAAAAATATATGTATAAACTGTTTAAGCTAGGGTCTTAAATACACAGCTAATGAGTTTGATTGTCTAGCATGAATGGAGAAAATTATATATCAATTCATTCGCCGAAAAAAATAACCGACAAGATAAAGTTCAAGAAATAATTTAACGACAGCTTGTGAATCATTCTTGCCTGTGTTTACACATAACTTTTTATCTGCCATCCAAAACTGTCAGCTGGCATGCTTTTATGATATTTATTTTATCGTAGGCTGACTACGAGGTGGACGAGGCGCCGAGCTCTCAAATACAAGACAAACGCCGCGAGAAGAAGGTGTACCAGCGAACCATGACGCCCGGCACGCTCCGCAACGCGCTGCAGGACAGGCTGCGCAGTAGCATGGATACATCGCAATTGGCAGGTACTCTACGCTCCCTCGACGAAGAAGACGACTACTCCGAAGACAACTCGAACAACCGAAACCTAGAAAAGGCTTCCAACGCTTTCGGACTGAGCTCTGTCCGAGCACTCGGCCCGCAAGCTTCGCTACCCAGGCACATGCGCCACCTCTCGCGAGATGAGGACAATGAGGATAAAAATGACATAGACGCCGAGAACATCGAGACTCCACCTGCAACGAGAAGAGCGGATGGTGAAAGAAGCTTTCGGACCTCGACGGCCAACGAGTGGGCAACCCAATCAACTCTGGATGATGATGAAGAGTTTGAAAAAAGAAGAATCAATCGAAAATTCCGGAGCATGACTAGTCAAGGCAGAAGGGCTCTTGTAGGAGAAGTTGGAACCGGGGATAAAAACCGTCAGGGCGTTAGCGATGGCGAAGGAGATGGACCAAATAACTCTATGCCGACGCAGCGTTTGATGAAATTCAAGAAACTTGCTGATTTGGCAAAGGATGGCGACAGCGAAACTGAACAAATGTTGTACAAACAAAAATTGACAGATCCAGGTGATGATTTAGGTGACGGTAACTTCCAGCGATTTGCCTCAGTGAGAAAGACCCTCAGACATAAGAAAGGTGACCGGCAAGAAAACAGAGCTTCTGATGATAAAGAACCCATCACACAAGATCGAAGTGGTTTTGAGGCGAGGCGATCGTCTGAGCGAGATGCAGCTGGCTATGCTTCAGCAACGCAGGAGAAAATCTATTCAAGCATCCAACCGACACCTCAAAGTGAAGATGTATGTGAAAATTCAGAGGATAAGGACTCGAGGTTGAAACGTTGGCAGAAATTGAAAGATTATAAGCTTGACGTTGATGAAACTCCTGAAGAAGATTCGCTCAAGGACAAAATTACTCGGAAACTTTTCCCTAGTTCAGATAAATACGATATTGAAAAGGCCACTCGAAGAAGTTTCCGGAATGATCCTAAGCCGCCAACATCAGAACGTTTACAGCGAAAAAATCAAGACAGTTTAGCTAGAGGATCAGAGACTCGAGGCTCATTTAGACCTCTGAGTTCTTCCACACCAGCACCTCCCGCAGCGAAAACAAGACGAGGAGACCGGACAAGAAGTGCAATCGATCCTAATCAAGTTAGGGAAGCCATGGATCGCAATGCTAACGCAAGACGTCTCGCTAGAGACTCAAGTGGAGGTAGAACCAGCCTCCTTGGCCGAAGGAGAGCAGAATCTAGATCTAGCACCAGCAAAGAAGAGAGAGATGAAGGCTTTGAAGACACGCTCAGTTTGAAATCTGAAACAGCCAGTCAAGAAAATTCATCAAATGGCTGTGATGCCTCAGTTCTAAAACGAATAATTGCCAACGGAGTGATCAAAAACGGAGCTTGTGGATCATCAGTGTTAGAATCTCAACTCAGTGGTCACAAAGTAGATAAATCAAGTTCCCATGCTAGCCTCAGGTCATCTCGATCATCGTTGGCTTCTGCCACATCTGTGAATACCGTCAGACCGGCAAGACAGCTCTCCAAGTCCCCCAGTAATACCAGCGTCGTTAGCAATCGATCGGACACTAGCAGCCGATCACGGACTAAACTATCGGATTACTCTTCGCCATTCAGGAACATCACTAAATCTCTTCGGCGCGGATTTGCATCGGAGAACACCAGCGGGGAGGTCGCACAAAGCTCTCGACAGGAAATGACTCCTCGTCCCAGCTTCCGAAGCGAGCGCTCCTCAACCAGTTTATACACCTCCAACGGCGGAGTTCCTTCTAGACCAGTGTCAAGAAACGATTCAGTTCGCTCCGTCGGTTCACTGAGCAAGCAGTCTAGCGATGGGTCTTTGCGGAAGGTGCCGGTGAGAAGTGCCTCAAATGCTTCCACTTCCAGGTTCAGCATTACTCCAAAGCGACCTCTGGCACCTCTGCAACCGAAGTCGGCAACCCTCAATTCGCGCAACATCACCCAACAGAGAGCATCCAGCAGTGCTCCTAATAGCTCAATTAAGGTCAAACGAGGAGATTCTGGGAGCTCTAAAGAAAACCTCTCTAGGTCTAACTCAGGTAACAGCCGTTCCAGCACTACAAGGGTCACTCCAAGGTCATCCGTGTCGAGTTCGAGAGACAAGATCCCCTTGTCGGAGAGACTGTCGTCTGGGTCTCGTTCAGTACCGTCCAAAACCTCGACGCTGAACCCAATGGGTAGTTTGACCCGACGGACACCTTTAGTGTCTTCCAGTTCTGGCGGGGCACCGCGCTCCAGTCACACTCTACCGGCTTTCATGAGGCCCACGACTGCCTCCAGCTCCAAAAAATCCGAAACATCGGAGCCCGTTCGTAAAGTGCGAGTTTCATCGAGAACCATTCCAAGCACTCCGACCAGAACAATGGTCAAATAAATGAATAATAATTTATAGTACTTTATATAAACTGGGTATTCTCATTATCTATCCCTACAAAAAAAAATATTATTGCATTCTGAAACAAGTGATTACTAAAAAAATGATATTTTATATCTGAACATTCCAAAATATTTAATTTGTTTTTTCAAAATAGGGATGGAGTTTTTTATCATTCGAAGGATGACAATAGATTGCGAGTAGATTATTATAACTTCTTTAAAATTGTAAATACAAATGCATTGGATTTTTCATTGTATGCAGTAGTTTTGTTCTGCGTGAAGTGGATGGGCAGCGGGATCAACAAGGAGAGGTGCCGAATAGCTGACATTGGATGATCATTTCATTTCAGTTACCATTTTACGGACAAGCCATGTTTGTGCCTGAAATTAAAGTGAAGAGGTCTTTCTATGAGAGGAAATCGTAATGAGCTACACACTTAAATAAAAATTACATATTTAATCAATTGACTGAGACAATTAGGGTCTAATAATTATTGTTTATCTACCAACCATTTTTTTTCTTTCTCACCGTTCTAAAAAGGTAGGGAGTGAACCATTTTCATAGCTTCATGTTCATTTGTGAACGGGAGAAGTTGTTTGAATTAAATCTATTCATATATTGTCCCAGCCTGTCATCACCATAAGGTGTAGCTACCCCGATTTCTCCGCCAGAACCACACATTCTCAATAGTCTCAACGTGTCATCACCGCTAGGTGTGGCACATATCGCTTGCCTGAACCACCCCCTCCTCTATATGATCAGCGTGTCATCACCGTACGGTGTCTCATGAATCCCCGGCCGGTAGTGACTACGCCTTCACTATAATCTCAGCCTGTCATCAACGTATGATATCTCCTGATTCCCTTGCCCGAACCACCTCTTCTCTATAGTCTCAGCCTGTCTTCAACGTATGGTGTTTACCGATTTCCTTGCACAAACCACTTCTTCTCTATAGTATCAGCCTGTCATTAACGTATGGTGTCTCCTGATTCTTTTGCCCAAAACACCCCTTCTCTACGGTCTCGGCGTGTCATCGTCGTATGGTGTCTACCGATTCCCCTGCCCGAACCACCCCACGCGGTCGCTGCGCTAAGTGCCATAGCCGCGGTCCCACCAGCCCTGGCTCCCGGGTGTCAATGCTGTGTTGATCCCTACGGAGACTGTCTCTAGAGGGGCACCTGACACTACAGCCCCTCAGGAGGCAAGGGCTGCCAGTAGCAATCCTTGAAACGCTTGATTTGTGAATATGAACATTGTTGCTTTCCTGATGGAATACTTGAAAAGATTGCATCCTAGTTTGGATGTGGTTTTGCTATTGAAAACCAACATATATATTCAAAAGCCAGGTGTTTCCGAATCCAATGCATTTCTGTAAATAATATTAATTATTGTTCTTGAATTCATTTGTTAGCCCTGTAATCAATTACCTCGTTTCTGTAAGAAAAGTCTTTTATCTGTCTCTTATATTTCAGTGTTATCACTAACTCCTCCAAACTGTCATTACGTCTTTTAACAGCAAATAAAGCGGGTTTTTACAGCTATTTTCAGGCCTTTAGGAGTGAATGAGTGTATTTTATACTTTTATTATACAATGTAGGAATGTGTGTTCTCTTCATACTAATGTGA
>SDVV010013334.1:0-15146 GCA_016164225.1 Gammarus roeselii | reverse complement strand
TAACGTGTTGAGAGCACCCCTGATGGCCTGAGCCTGCCAGCTGCGTCGCTCAGGGTCAGGTAACGTGTTGAGAGCACCCCTGATGGCCTAAGCCTGCCAGCTGCGTCGCTCAGGGTCAGGTAACGTGTTGAGAGCCCCCCTGATGGCCTGAGCCTGCCAGCTGCGTCACTCAGGATCAGGTAACGTGTTGAGAGCACCCCTGATGGCCCGAGCCTGCCAGCTGCGTCGCTCAGGGTCAGGTAACGTGTTGAGAGCACCCCTGATGGCCCGAGCCTGGCAGCTGCGTCGCTCAGCGTCAGGTAACGTGTTGATAGCACCCCTGATGGCCCGAGCCGAGTCAAGGAATTATATAGCAGGCCAACAAATACACTATCTACTTACAATTTTTCCATAACATTGTCCGAGTTAGGTCAAGATACTTTGAAGATGTAATGAATTACTTTATCTCGTGCTGCTCTGGGAATGTTTAACAGAGGCAGCAGATTCCGTGCTCACGCAAAAAATTGTGAGGTTTATATTTTGGTTTCTTATATAAAGAAATGTGGAAAGCATGACAAGGTGTTTCTCATAACACATTAACGTTTTATATAACAATTAACCGCGTTGTTTGACTTGTCTAATAATAATAAGAAGACTATGATGCTCGTTTGCTTAAAACATCACACCGTTAAGGTGACGTCTCCTCGCATTAATGGTATTGATGAGGATTCAAAGCGACGTTCATCCTGTTCTTTGCTGCTGACAATATTTCAAACGCAACAGAACCATTGGTTATATCGCCTATGATGCAACGGAACCATTGGTTATATCGCCAATGATGCAACAGAACCATTGGTTATATCGCCAATGATGCAACAGAACCATTGGTTATATCGCCAATGATGCAATAGAACCAATGGTTATACCACCAATGATGCAACAGAAGCATTGGTTATATTGCCAATGATGCAATAGAACCAATGGTTATATCGCCAATGATGCAACAGAACCATTGGTTATATCGCCAATGATGCAACAAAACCATTGGTTATATCGTCAATGATGCAACAGAACCATTGGTTATATCGCCAATGATGCAACAGAACCATTGGTTATATCACCAATGATGCAACAAAACCATTGGTTATATCGCCAATGATGCAACAGAACCATTGGTTATATCGCCAATGATGCAATAGAACCAATAGTTATATCACCAATGATGCAATAGAACCAATGGTTATATCACCAATGATGCAACAGAACCATTGGTTATATCGCCAATGATGCAACAGAACCATTGGTTATATCGCCAATGATGCAACAAAACCATTGGTTATATCGCCAATGATGCAATAGAACCAATGGTTATATCACCAATGATGCAACAGAACCATTGGTTATATCGCCAATGATGCAACAGAACCATTGGTTATATCGCCAATGATGCAAGAGAACCAATGGTTATATCACCAACGATGCAACAGAAGCATTGGTTATATCGCCAATGATGCAATAGAACCATTGGTTATATCGCCAATGATGCAACAGAACCATTGGGTATATCACCAATGATGCAACAGAACCATTGGTTATATCGTCAATGATGCAATAGAACCATTGGTTATATCACCAATGATGCAACAGAACCATCGGTAATATCGCCAATGATGCAATAAAACCATTGGATACATCGCCAATGATGCAACAGAACCAATGGTTATATCACCAATGATGCAACAGAACCATTGGTTATTTCGCCAATGATGCAATAAAATTATTGGTTATATCGCCAATGATGCAATAGAACCAATGGTTATATCACCAATGATGCAACAGAACCATTGGTTATATCACCAATGATGCAACAGAACCATTGGTTATATCGCCAATGATGCAACAGAACCATTGGTTATTTCGCCAATGATGCAATAAAATTATTGGTTATATCGCCAATGATGCAGCTGAACTATTGGTTATATCGCCAATGTTATTTATAACTCTAGTTTAGTTACGTAATAATTGTCTTAGCTACTCTTGCCGAGCAGGTTCAGTAATTCCTTTCTGGTAAATCGAGTGACTTTGATCCAGCGTATACTTCCTCACGCTACTTCAGTGAAGTTGAAGGCAATTCTTCCTCACGCTGCTCTAGTGAAGTAACGGGAAACTCTTCCTCACGCTGTTCTAGTGTAGTAAAAGGCAATTCTTCCTCTCGTTGCTCTAGGGAAGAGGAAGGCAATTCTTCCTCACGCTACTCTACTGAAGTAAAAGGCAATTCTTCCCCACGCTGCTCTAGTGAAGTAAAAGGCAATTCTTCCCCACGCTGCTCTAGTGAAGTAAAAGGTAATTCTTCCTCACGCTGCTCTAGTGAAGTAAAGGACAATTCTTCCTCACGCTGCTCTTGTGAAGAAAATGACAATATTTCCTCTCGCTGCTCTAGTAAAGTAAAGGGCAATTTATCCTCATGCTGCTTAAGTGAAGTAAAGGACAATTCTTCCTCACGCCGCTCTAGTGAAGTAATGACAATTCTTCCTCACGCTGCTCTAGTAAAGTAAAGGGTAATTCTTCCTCATGCTGCTCTAGTGAAGTAAAGTACAATTCTTCCTCTCGTCGCTCTAGTGAAAAAATGACAATTCTTCCTCACGATGCTTTAGTTAAGTAAAGGGCAATTCTTCCTTACGTTGCTCTAGTGAAGTAAATGAAAATTCTTCCTCTCGCCGCTCTGGTGAGATAAATGAAAATTCTTTCTCACGCTGCTCCAGTGAAGTTGAAGGCAATTCTTCCTCACGATGCTTTAGTGAAGTAAAGGGCAATTCATCATCATGCTGCTTAAGTGAAGTAAAGGACAATTTTTCCTCACGCCGCTCTAGTGAAGTAATGACAATTCTTCCTCACGCTGCTCTAGTAAAGTAAACGATAATTCTTCCTCACGCTGCTCTAGTAAAGTAAATGACAATTCTTCCTCACGCTGCGCTAGTGAAGGAAAGGGCAATTTTGATTAAGTAATTGCCATCATTACGTTCCATTCCGCTAGTAGCACTAGTAGAGTAATGACAATCATTCCAGTCCAGTAACGATATTAGCACTAGTACAGTGATGACAGTCACTCCAGTCCAGTTTCGCAGGTTGCGCTGGAAGAATAATGACAGTTATTCCAGTTCAGTAACGCTTGTAGCACTATTAGAGTAATGACAGTCATTCCAGTCCAGTAACGCGAGTAGCACTAGTAGAGTAATGACAGTCATTCCAGTCCAGTAACGCGAGTAGCACTAGTAGAGTAATGACAGTCATTCCAGTCCAGTAAAGCGAGTAGCACTAGTAGAGTAATGACAGTCATTCCAGTCCAGTAACGCGAGTAGCACTAGTAGAGTAATGACAGTCATTCCAGTCCAGTAACGCGAGTAGCACTAGTAGAGTAATGATAGTCATTTCGGTCCAGTACCGCTAGCAGCATTAGTGTAGTAAGAACTGCTCGGACATTAGTAGGCCCCTTATACGCAATAAACTTAGAATTCAAATTCAAAAGGAGTAGCATCATTAATCTACGCCGGAGAGACTTGAAGAATGGCATTTTATCAGCATGTAAAGAGTTTAAACCACCTTTCTACGTAACTGAAGATTGACCCCCACCCGCTCGAGAGTGATGTTTGTCCTACGCAAGGCAAGAGGAGACCACCCGGATAAGTTCAGGACACCCCGGTCCAACGATGGCAACGTTAACGCCTGCGTGCCAATGCCAGGAGAGCCTCGACAAGGACAGCAGACCAAGATCCGACGTGCGGTGGTCAACAGCCGGCGTGTGTTGGATGACCTCCTGATGTAGCACATCAGCTGTACATCCAAGAAATACGTAATGGACTGGCCTGCACGTGCACAGTAACCTCTGTATCCTTCATCCCTCATTGTAATCTTCTTTTTGGTAGTGTTGATTGACCTTAACTGATTGAACTTGTTACCATTCCCACCATATCAAAAGGGACTTGTTTAAAATATCTGAAAGACGCTAACTAATTCATTTCGTTGCTATTCTTGCAAAAATAAAAATTACTTGTCCTCATTATCAACAGCAACTCAATACTGTACAAACTAACCAAATACAACACTGCCGTTAATTATCTTGTGCAGTTATGCATTTTACTTCTTTTTTTTTCATTAATTTTTCATAGGAAACAGGCATTGACATTTTAAAATAAAAGTAGCTACCAGACTTTGTACTTGATTATTCCCATGGTGTAGAGGAGCCTCACTCTAGTTCAATATCTCCGTGGATCTTCTTAATTTCTTAAAGGAGTTTCTGTGTTAACTTTCTTGTATTATTTTACCCTTCGTAGGTTAGATACTAGCTGTTTCAATAGCCTGGACAATAATTTGTTAGACTTTATTGACCCTGATACTAACCATTTGAATGTTCTTTACCCTGAAGGAAGAGTGAATATTATAATGAAGATGTGTTTAACAGATTAGACTGCAATACTAGAAAAAACTAGGACGAACATTTCTTTGTTACACCAGAACATCAGATCACTATTACCTTGAAGTGACATTTTCACTCAATTATCCAATCATTAAGTTGTAATTTCGATGTAATCAGCTTCACCACCGAGGACACAAAATATTTAATTTATTTTATAAGCTATAACTCATTTCCCTCATTCAAAACTGATGGTAGACGCGGAAGAGCCATCAACACCAATATTTCTTATAAATATACCTCTAGAATCCTAGACTATTGTACTGTCAGTATGCCATACATCGAAACACTTTTCGTTGAAATTAAACTGAAAAATATATGTATGATCACAGCAACAGCTTACAAGCCACCATTTGCTAACCCTTATCAATTCATCAACAAATTAGATGAATTTCTCCAATCATGTAACAACATAAAGACTAATCATTTTATTCTATGTTGGAGATTTCATTATAGATATTATGAATTACGATAGCGACAATAATGCTTTAGAACTCTTATGTTCAATGAACAGTCTTGCATTATTACCACTAATATCAAAACCAACTAGAATAAACAATGTCAGAGATAAAGCCACCCTAATAGATAATATCTCCATCACAAACCCGCATCATTATACCTCTGGCTTATTAATATCTGATACATCAGACCACTTGCCTATCCTAGTAATTCTGAATAATATATTGATTAATGAAGTCAATGAAAAATACGAGCTAATTAATAAATGATGTAACAATAGAGGATTTGTATGTCAAGTTGAATCAATATGATTTCACTAAAATCATGAATGGAAATAGCTGCGATCTTGCTATCAAACAATTAACCTCTATAGTAGATGGAAGTTATAATTCTTGCTGTCTTTTAAAAACAAGAACAGTCTCTCCAAAAGACATAACGAGACTCTTGGATTACTACTCTTATTGAATCGTAAATCAAAACACGGAATCATTAATTTTCTTTTCTCTTGCAAGGCAAAATGTGAAATGTTACTTACAACCAATTTAGAAACCTTTTTACAGGCTTGATTCGATCTTCTAAACGAACTTACTAAGAAAATAAATAATCTAAACACAAAAAAGAACTCAAATAAACGTGGAAGGTGATCAATAACATACATAGACCACGTAACAACAAACTCAACCAGCCTTCAAAAAAATGAATCATTGACCATAACGAGCACTCAGAAAATCAAGATAAAGCTAATATACTCAATGAACACTTTGTGAAGGTCGGGAAAAATATTACCGATACTATTAGCACTAATGAAAACGACCTTCTCAACCATCTACCGAATAACAATTTTGTTAACTCTTTCCATTTTTCCCAGGAACTGCTCAGGACATTACCTCAATTATCTTATCTCAAAAAATAAAACCTGGAAATATCAGTAATTGTCCCATCAGTATCGTAAAGAAATCAAGAAATATATTATTCCCATACCTTGCTTCGATTGTCAACAAGTCCCGAATTCTAGGAAAATTTTCTAAATCATTCAAAATTGCTTGAGGGACACCCATTTACAAAGGTGTTGATAAAACTGATACAGGAAATTATTGACCCATCTCTGGTCTTCCCTTATTTTTCAAAAGAATTGAAAAAATAGTTCACAATCAACTATTCCGTAACCTGAATGTTAACAGGATCCTTCATGAAAACCAGTACGGCTTCTGAACCAAAAAAATAAAACTCAAGCTATATTAAATCATCTGCAGTACTTATATAATAACATGGACTCAAACTACATTGTATTCTCTCTATTTCTGAACTTTCGTAAGGGCTTTGACTGTGTTGATCATTCAATCTTATTAATTAAACTAAAGTCTTATGGAATACAAGGAATAAAACTAGTGATTGGTTCACTTCATATCTGTCCACCCGCAAACAATATGTAACTGTGAACGGAGTCCAATCCATTATGCCCAATATTAGTCATGGTGTTCCTCAAGGTTCTATTTTAGGGCCCCTGCTGTTTTTAATTTTTCAAACGATATAGTTAACGCTTCGTTTTTTCCATGTATACACCGTTTGCTGATGACAGAACCTTTTAGACTTGGATCCCTTTAAACACCATAAGCTAATTAACTGCCTCAATTAACAAGAAACTCGAGAATGTTAACAAGTGGCTAACTGCAAACCGAATTGGAATTAAGGGCAAAAAAACTAGCTACATATTATTCTCATAAAAGCGTAAATTGAATTTACCAATCATAAAAATTGGAAACGATAGAATTCATAAGATAGACAACATTAAATTCATTGGGGTATATTTTTGAAAAACATCTGACGTTCAAAAATTCTATCGACAGCATATCATTTAAATTGTCAAAATCTATAAGCATTCTCTATAAATTAAACTAATTCCTTCCCAATTTGTCCTTAAGACCCTTTATTTCACGTTCTTCCAGCCATTTTTAATTTACGGAATCGAAGCCTGGTACGGAACAAACAAAAATATAACGGATAGAATATTTAAGCTACAAAAGAAAGTTATTAGAGCTATAAATAGCCTTCCATTCAATTCCCATACTAATCAGCATTTTAAAGCCATGAATATCCTGGTACTGGAAGATCAATATGACTTCCAAATTGCCCTATACGCGTTCAAAACTTTTCACAGAAACTATGATCAAGATCTATTCAATTTTTTAAGAACCTTTCGGATGTACACAATCATTACAGAAGAAATGGGAATAACCTTGTAATACCCCGTTATAATAGATTCAAAACCAAATCTAGTATCCACTTCAATTGTGTTAAAATTTGGAACTCGCTAACTCTTGTTTACCGTCGGAATGGTTCCCTAACAATCTTATAAGTCAAGTCTGAAAGAGTTATACCTATCATCTTACTTGTCCAACAATGATTTATTATCGCTTTATTGTCTTCTCAACGTCTCTCAATCGTATTTAAATTTGTAGCTTTGTTAGAAGCAGATGAATTATTAGCTCAACAACCTCGCAGTATATTTGAATTTTCATTCTTTCAATATTAATAGGACTCTTGTTAAATGGTGTCAGGTATTTAACTGTCCGTGCGTTGGTTTTCAGTTAATGTCTGGGCTCGATAACCCTAGATACATCTACTTTCTACGTATTTTATGATAGATAATATCGATAGGCTTGTATGTAAGAAATACGTTACCCCAGAAGCTTTAAATAGCTTGAATAGTGCCTTCAATTTTGTACCCTGTAAAATCATAATTGTAAAATGGAATAACATGTTAACTGTACAATCTTGTTGTAATTAACTGTTTCAACTGTTTCAACTGAGTAATGACAGTCATTCTAGTCCAGTAACGCTAGTTGGACTAGAAGAATAATGACAGTCATTCCAGTCCAGTGACGCTATGGGCACTAGCAAAGTAATGACAGTCATTCTAGCCAGTGAAGCTATTGGCACTAGTAGAGTAATGACAGTCATTCCAGCCAGTGACGCTATTGGCACTAGTAGAGTAATGACAGCCATTCCAGCCAGTGACGCTATTGGCACTAGTAGAGTAATGACAGTCATTCCAGCTAGTGACGCTAGTGGCACTAGTAGAGTAATGTCAGTCATTCCAGACAGTGACGCTATTGGCACTAGTAGAGTAATGACAGTCATTCCAGCCAGTGACGCTATTGGTACCAGTAGAGTAATGACAGTCATTCCAGCCAGTGACGCTATTGGCACTAGTAGAGTAATGACTGTCATTCCAGCCAGTGACGCTATTGGCACTAGTAGAGTAATGACAGTCATTCCAGCCAGTGACGCTATTGGCACTAGAAGAGGAATGACAGTCATTCCAGTCCAGTGACGATATTGACACTGGAAGAGTAAATCTCCTCGACTCATTACTTTAACTGAAGGGCCGAGAATCAAAGTTGCATAACATCAGCTCTGCAATGTTATTTCTACGAGGAAACGAATTCAGTTATGCAACTCTGCTTCTCAGCTGTTCAATTGCAAGTCTGGTGATGAGAGACATTCTCTGTCGCTGGGGCTCGGAACAAAATGCACTGACAGCATGCCACTGATAGCATGTCGCTGACAGCATGTCATTGACAGCATGCCACTGACAGCATGCCACTGACAGCATGCAACTGACAGAATACCACTGACATCATGCTACAGACAGCATGCCACTGACAGCATACCACTGACATCATGCCACTGACAGCATGCCAATGACAGCATGCCACTGACAGCATGCCAATGATATCATGCCATTGACAGCATATCACTGACATCATGCTACTGACAGCATGCCACTGACAGCATGCCACTGACAGCATATCACTGACAGCATGCCACTGACAGCATGCAACTGACAGCATGTCACTGACAGTATACCACTGACACCATGCCACTGACAGCATATCACTAACATCATGCCACTGACAGCATGTCACTGGCAGCATGAAGCTAATAACATGCTAATTATTCAATAATGGTGGATGAGTTGAAACACAAGCACGAATTCGTGTTAACTTTATTTGTGTACAATGACGCGGTATGTGGCAAGGTAAAGCGTTCCCATGGTAGTGGTGGGGCTACGTTACCAGCACATCCCCACGAGCGAGTTAAGTGGACAAAGTGTTCAGCGAATATGCCCAACGGCCTGACCGATTTTATTGCATAGGAACGCAACCGGAGTGATGGATCTTGTGATGGTCCTGCGTCACCACCTGTGGCCTATTCAGGGCGCGTTTATTACATAACATTCAACTGGACAATGGAGCATAAATTAAGGTCTTATCTATTGAACAAGCTGACACGGCACCTAATGCCACTGACATCATGCCACTGACATCATGCCACTGACATCATGCCACTGACTCACTGACAGTATAACCCTGACAGCATGCCACTGACAGCATGCCACTGACATCATGCCACTAACATCATGCCAGTGACTCACTGACAGTATGACCCTGACAGCATGCCACTGACATCATGCCACTGACTCACTGACAGTATGACCCTGACAGCATGCCACTGACATCATGCCACTGACATCATGCCACTGACATCATGCCACTGACTCACTGACAGTATGACCCTGACAGCATGCCACTGACCGCATGCCACTGACATTATGCCACTGACATCATGCCAGTGACTCACTGACAGTATGACCCTGACAGCATGCCACTGACATCATGCCACTGACTCACTGACAGTATGGTTCTGACAGCATGCCACTGACAGCATGCCACTGACATCATGCCACTGACATCATGCCACTGACTCACTGACAGTATGACCCTGACAGCATGCCACTGACAGCATGCCACTGACAGCATGCCACTGACAGTATGCTACTGACAGCATGCCACTGACTCACTGACAGTATGACCCTGACAGCATGCCACTGACAGCATGCCACTGGCATCATGCCACTGACATCATGCCACTGACTCACTGACAGTATGACCCTGACAGCATGCCACTGACAGCAGGCCACTGACAGCATGCCACTGACAACATGTCACTGACAGCATGCCACTGACAGCATGCCACTGACATCATGCCACTGACTCACTGACAGTATGACCCTGACAGCATGCCACTGACAGCATGCCACTGACAGCATGCCACTGACATCATGCCACTAACTCATTGATAGTATGGCCCTGACAGCATGCCGCTGACATCATGCCACTGACTCACTGACAGTATAGCCCTGACAGCATGCCACTGACAGCATGTCACTGACATCATGCCACTGACTCACTGAGAGTATGGCTCTGACAGCATGCCACTGACATCATGCCACTGACTCACTGACAGTATGGCCCTGATAGCATGTCACTGACAGCAGGCCGTTGACAGCATGCCACTGACTCACTGACAGTATGGCCCTGACAGCATGCCACTGACAGCTTGCCACTGACTCACTGACAGTATGGCCCTGACAGCACGCCACTGACAGCAGGCCGTTGACATCATGCCACTGACTCACTGACAGTATGGCCCTGACAGCATGCCACTGACAGCTTGCCACTGACATCATGCCACTGACTCATTGACAGTATGGCACTGACTGCATTCCACTGGCAGCAGGCCGTTGACAGCATGCCACTGTCAGTATGCTGCTGCCGTCATGCCACTGACAGCTGGCCATTGACAGCATGCCACTGACAGTATGCCACTGACAGCAGGCTCTCGTGCAATGTTTTCGTTGCAAACGATCAATAAACTCAGCAACTTCTGCACATACAGCCCTATTGCACGGTAATTGTCATGATACATGCACTTGCATTTCGTTTATGAAGACCAAACAACACTCTTTGTGCGGAGGTAGCTCACTTTTTGGCAATGCGCTCTATTTAGGGCTATGACGGGCTGTTGTGGAGTCATTCGTTGGAAAACGAGTTTCATTTGAGAGTATCCAGGTATGTATTACGGAACTGAGGTACTGGTGTTAGTCCTACTTCACGTTCCAGAATAATATTTTATGTTATGAGGTATAATTCCAATAAGAAGAACGTATGCAATCCGTGTAATGAAGTTCAAATTTAGGAAACCGTAATATATCCGAGTGGTCACGGTTGAGACGCATAACACTTGAATTTAGCCCGGCTGCAATGTATCAAGCTGTCGTTAGGAATGTTAAACTGTTTCTTGATACCAGCTTGGGTTTAGTTTTCAATTGAAACTTTCTGCATTGCTTTATTCTGTGAGTTTTCATACAAGTCTCGTCATCTACAGATCTATAATTTTGTTCTTTTCTCCGTTTCCTTCTCCCTTATTCTTTCTACCTCCCTCCTCCTCTTCTCGCGGGACGTCAAGGAAGTATCATCGAGGTGACTCCATTGTCCAGGCCGTCATTAGGGATCTTGGAGGAACAATGGGTAGTCGTCCCAATAGACGTTACTTAGTCCCTCCTACACTGTAACGCACGTCTCGCCAGCTGCTGTTAGCCTGTCCCTCCTACACTGTAACACACGTCTCGCCAGCTGCTGTTAGCCTGTCCCTCCTACACTGTAACGCACGTCTCGCCAGCTGCTGTTAGCCTGTCCCTCCTACACTGTAACACACGTCTCGCCAGCTGCTGTTAGCCTGTCCCTCCTACACTGTAACGCACGTCTCGCCAGCTGCTGTTAGCCTGTCCCTCCTACACTGTAACACACGTCTCGCCAGCTGCTGTTAGCCTGTCCCTCCTACACTGTAACGCACGTCTCGCCAGCTGCTGTTAGCCTGTCCCTCCTACACTGTAACACACGTCTCGCCAGCTGCTGTTAGCCTGTCCCTCCTACACTGTAACGCACGTCTCGCCAGCTGCTGTTAGCCTGTCCCTCCTACACTGTAACACACGTCTCGCCAGCTGCTGTTAGCCTGTCCCTCCTACACTGTAACGCACGTCTCGCCAGCTGCTGTTAGCCTGTCCCTCCTACACTGTAACACACGTCTCGCCAGCTGCTGTTAGCCTGTCCCTCCCACACTGCAACGCACGTCTCGCCAGCTGCTGCTAGCCTGTCTCTCCTACACTGCAACGCACGTCCCGCCAGCTGCTGCCAGCCTGTCCCTCATACACTGTAACGCACGTCTCGCCAGCTGCTGTTAGCCTGCCCCTCCTACACTGTAACGCACGTCTCGCCAGCTGCTGTTAGCTTGCCCCTCCTACACTGTAACGCACGTCTCGCCAGCTGCTGTTAGCCTGCCCCTCCTACACTGTAACGCACGTCCCGCCAGCTGCTGTTAGCCTGTCGCTCCTACACTGTAACGCACGTCTCGCCAGCTGCTGTTAGCCTGCCCTTCCTCCTACACTGTAACGCACGTCTCGCCAGCTGCTGCTAGCCTGTCCCTCCTACACTGTGCCAACAGCCCAATGCAAAAACCATCTGGTGACACATGGGGCACAGAATTTAAGTTTTGTGCTGGATGATCAGCAGTTAGAAGTTAGGCACATAGGGTGTGTGATGAATGATCAGCCGTTGGAGAGACGTGGAGCACAGAGGGTGTGTGATGAATTATCCGCAGTTGGAGAGACGTGGAGCACAGAGGGTGTGGGATGAATGATCAGCAGTTGGAGAGACGTGGAGCAAGCACAGAGGGTGTGTGATGAATGATCAGCAGTTGGAGAGACGTGGGGGACAGAGTGTGAAGAACTGGCGAACATCAGCTGGTAAAATGTGGAACACCGAGTATAAGAGACGTAACAACAGCTGCTGGTGAGACGTGGGGTCCAGAGTAGAAGTCACACACTGTGCTCCAAGGCACATCAGATTCTGTTCGTCCATCCCTCCCACACCCTACCACACGAACCATGGGTCGATGTGTTTCATTCAAACCCCGTTGACTCGGGCTGTTCGAAGACCATCTCAGTAACAACTTACAATAATAGATCACATGCATCCTAAGCTCGTGGTAAACTAAAGCTCCGCAGACCGCAGTGTTGCTGAAATAAAAATACTCGCTCTAAGTCGTGCAGAGTTTTTTACTTCAAAGTTGTTACGGCCTCATTTCCTTGCCATTTCTTACGCGAGTGCGTCACGGTATTTGGATGCTGCGTAATTATTCGTAGCCTTGAGTTTACAGAGTTTACATAAGGCTTACAGAGAGTTTACAGAGAGTTTACAGAGAGTTTACAGAGAGTTTACAGAGAGTTTACAGAGAGTTTACAGAGAGTTTACAGGGAGTTTTGAGAGAGTTTACAGAGAGTTTGCAGAGAGTTTACAGTCAAGCTGTTTCAACATTTTGCATGAGCACTGAATTAATGAAAAGATAATAATTGCATTTATTAGGCCTCTTCATAGCTTCAACTGAATAAATTTTACCTCCCAATCCAGAGTTCTAATCAAAGTTAACAGTGCTGTTCTGTCTTGACTTTGTATATACATATATATATTAGAGTGAGAGAGTTGTTCACTTAATTTGTTTGCAATACGTACTTGTTTCTTCCCGTTTTTGGCGCTAGGTGCACTCTCGATGTTAACTAGCATTTTAGGCACTAACTACTCAACCACCAGTAGTATTCTGCCCTGAATCATATTTGTATTGAGAATAGTACTTACTTGCACATCAGAAACTGCTATTGATCTGCTGTGAACTTGTTCATACGGGAAGTGTAGTATCTAAGGACCGCGGTGGCTGAAGGATACCATGCCCCATTGAAGGGCCAGTCTCTTGTGATGTATATTGTGAGTTGGAGCCTGGCAACACATCCGCGATCATATGACGGAGAGACTGGGTACCTTCCCTCTCGGTGACAGTCTGAGGTACCCTCCCTCTCGGTGACAGTCTGAGGTACCTTCCCTCTCGGTGACAGTCTGAGGTACCTTCCCTCTCGGTGACAGTCTGAGGTACCTTCCCTCTCGGTGACAGTCTGAGGTACCTTCCCTCTCGGTGACAGTCTGAGCCCGCCTCCCCCGAAAGTAGTTGGTATATTACATAGTTTTATAGATGTCTTTACAAACACCAAAGATAGGTACGTCTCTTCTGGCCGTTTCGCTCTATGTCAAGTTAAATTTTCATGAAGTGCTATCGAAAAGTCATATGATGATATTTTTGCGTATTATTAACCTAAGCAAATATGATTCAAGACAAAATTAGATAATGTCGCGGAAAAATGCATGCGTGCATTTTCCAGTTGACGATCTTGATAGCTATTGACCATCTAATTCAGTTCTATGAATGATATATCGATGACCAACCACTCCAAACTTGATAGAAACATGACCCTTGTATTAATTGCGAAGTTCTTTGACCGTGCTAGGAATAAGGTCTGAGTTCTTTTCAACTCGGTTTGGAAACTATAAAATCTACCAAGACCAGGAATTTCCATTTTCCTTTCAAATGTAAATGCGATTACAGTTTTAGTATTGCTCTTTTCAAACCAGAGAAGGAATATTTTCATAATTTTGCTAGTGTTAGAGAAACATGTATGATTTTTGATAGAAACTGATTTCAGTCGATTAGTGAATGAAGCGAGTGCAATTCACATCAATCATTATAAGTAGTAATAATTTGAATTCAATATATTTAGTTAACAAGCAGAACTGATCAAATGGAACCAACTGCTTTGTTCCATAGCTTTTATTCGGCCTACCGTCTACCCTCCGTCAATTACGGCCTTGGCTTTCACACTGTTGAAACTTTGCCGTCATAAAATACTACTTTTACCTTCCACATTGGGCGCCGGCGGGGAACGGGTTTCTTTAGCCAATCACATTTTATAATTTAAAGCGCCATCACGTCGAAAAGAATTTATTTGGTCATCTGGAAAAATCGTGTCGTTTCCACGAACTTATCGGCGCACAGGCGCACTGAATCCATCGCTCGGCCTTAAGACTGTTGGCTCTGGCGTCGAGCCAACACCGAGTGATGAAATACAGATGGCATTCCCAGCTGGTTGATTATTTGACGTATTGTTAACGCGCCGCGAAATTGTTTGATTATATATGCATCATTCCTACATACAATCGACAGTGCAATGTAGTTCGAGGCGTGTTAATGAGGAAGATGCTTGATATGCATCACACTGCAATGTAATTCGAGGCGTGTTAATGAGGAAGATGCTTGACATGCATCACACTGCAATGTAGTTCGAGGCGTGTTAATGAAGAAGATGCTTGGTATGCATCACACTGCAATGTAGTTCGAGGCGTGTTAATGAAGAAGATGCTTGATATGCATCACACTGCAATGTAGTTCGAGGCGTGTTAATGAGGAAGATGCTTGATATGCATCACACTGCAATGTAGTTCGAGGCGTG
>SDVV010013333.1:0-15146 GCA_016164225.1 Gammarus roeselii | reverse complement strand
GAAAGCCCCATTCCTGCATGTGGAAGAGAATGCAAGACTCTCACGCACCTCCTACAGAGAAACCCCATTCCTGCATGTGGAAGAGATTGCAAGACCCTCACGCACCTCTAAAAAGAAGCCCCATTCCTGCATGTGGCAGAGAATGCATGACCCTCACGCACCTCTTACAAAGAAGCCCCATTCCTGCATGTGGAAGAGAATGCGTTGCAAAGAAGCCCCATTCCTGCATATGGAAGAGAATGCAAGACCCTCACGCACCTTTTTTCAAGAAAGCCCCATCCCTGCTTGTGGAAGAGAATGCAAGACTCTCACGCACCTCCTACAAAGAAGCCCCATTCCTGCATGTGGAAGAGAATGCAAGACCCTCACGCACCTTTTTCAAGAAAGCCCCATCCCTGCATGTGGAAGAGAATGCAAGACCCTGACGCACCTCTCACAAAGAAGCCCCATTCCTGCATGTGGAAGAGAATTCGTTACAAAGAAGCCCCATTCCTTCATGTGGAAGAGAATGCAAGACCCTCACGCACCTCATACAAAGAAACCCCATTCCTGCATGTGGAAGAGAATGCGTTACAAAGAAGCCCCATTCCTGCATGTGGAAGAGAATGCGTTACAAAGAAGTCCCATCTCTGCATGTGGAAGAGAATGCAAGACCCTCACGCACCTCTTACAAGTAAGCCCCATTCCTGCATGTGGAAGAGAATGCAAGACCCTCACGCACCTTCTACAAAGAAGACCCATTCCTGCATGTGGAAGAGAATGCGTTACAAAGAAGCCCCATTCCTGCATGTGGAAGAGAATGCGTTACAAAGAATACCCATTCCTGCATGTGGAAGAGAATGCAAGACCCTCACGCACCTCCTAAAAAGAAGCCCCATTCCCGTATGTGGAAGAGAATGTAAGGGTATCACGCACCTCTTACAAAGAAGCCCTATTCCTGCATGTGGAAGAGAATGCGTTACAAAGAATACCCATTCCTGCATGTGGAAGAGAATGCAAGACCCTCACGCACCTCCTAAAAAGAAGCCCCATTCCCGTATGTGGAAGAGAATGCAAGGGTATCACGCACCTCTTACAAAGAAGCCCCATTCCTGCATGTGGAAGAGAATGCTTCCGGACGAATGAATAATTATTTCCTGTTCCGATTGGAATTTTATTTGCCTCATAAAAGCCTTTTAATAAACAAGTGCTAGAATTAGGAGCTCATTTGCTAATATTTGTAAGCTGTTTGTAAGTAATTATTGGACTAAAGTGCTTAATGCTCAATGCTGTAGCCTCAAACTCTATTATTAGATTGTAATTGATTTTATCCTTTATGTTTCAGTTATATGAAGGCTGGCTAAACTGACGAAGTCACCATTATTGATTAGATTTAAAGAAATCAAATGAATTGTCAAAACCCGTATTTTTTATTGGTTGGTACAATTTCATCGCTCATAGTCCTTCATTACTCTACAATATATTGTCACAATAGGTGGAAGCAGATCCACTTTGTACGGCAGTGAGTTTTCGTCGGTAACGTATTGCCACTATTTGGCGAACTACCAACTCGCGCTTGCTGGTCTGTTATTATTGTTTCTCGAGTGCTGGTAGCATTTGTCACTATTGTTCCAGGTATCTGACACTAAATTGATAAAAAAAAAAGTTTAAAAATTCAAAATTGTCCCTTCTTACGCGTGTCGAGTCCTAGTAACCGATCAAGAATAGTGCAGGAGAGCATGCAGGGGGCCAGGATTGAGAGGAATAGTGGTGCTCAAGTCCAATGGTGAGGCATTCTCATAGAGTTTCATGTTGTATTTTCAGACGTCATGTACAATGACGTACAAGCCTAGAAAGCCCCTCAGAAGAAGGTCATTGTCATGAAATCACGTCTCTTTGCGCCAGTTCTGGACCTTTGTAGGTATCATACGCAGCTAAAGCATTATATTACAACAGAAACCGAACAGCAGTCAGGAATGTTCGATCTATTGCATTGAAATGATTGCAAGCTGTCTGATCTCATCGTCTTTAACAGCTGCTAGAAAACCATCACTATTTACACCATCGTCACAATTGTGTTGAATTTAACTATGTTGAATAGAATTTGTTAGTTCATGACCTCAAAATATATGCCAGCTGTTGAAACCCATCTTTATTTTTTCAAGCGTGGAAGCTAACAAGACCAGCTGGACAATTTTTAGGGGTTCTAAATTTTCTCCGTTGCAAGGAAAAGAGGGGATGAGGGTCGTAACTTAAAATAAAGGTTGGGAGGAGAGGGATGGAAGCCGGCGATTGTTTCCTGGATCAATGCTAACGTTATTGTGCTAACGAAGGTCCGTCAGACCGCCATACTCTAGGGGGCCTCTGGCCTTACGCCAGCCTCACGTCAAACACGTGCCTTAAAGTACACCAAAGTGGTATCTTCGGTGACGCGAGGGGATACCTTTTCGAGAGTAGTAGAGTAGTAGATACTTGTGGCAGGGCAGTGGGGTAGTAGATACTCCTGGCTAAGTAATAGCGTAGTAGATACTTCAACAGAGTTTCAGAAAGAAAAAAAAATGGCAGAGGAGTAGGGCAGTAGATAATTTTTGCAAAGGGGTAGAGTTGAAGACATTTTTAGCAAAGTGGCATAAATAACAGACTTCTTGTGGGCGAATAGTAGAGTAGGGGATTCTTTTTGCGGAGTAGTTGTGCAGTTGATACCATTGGCAGAGTACTGGCTAAGTAGATTTTTTTTACTGAGTATTGTAGTGTAATAGATACTTTGGCTTAGTAGTGGAGGGTCAGTCATTTCTACCAGAGTGGTAGATTAGATACTTCTGGCAGAGTGGATGAGTAATGGATTCATTTTTGCCGAGCAGTGAAGTAAAAATTACTTTTGGCAGTGAAAAAGTTACGAGAAAACCTCTCATATATATTAACTGTGATTTTTTTTTCGGATGTTGTGATGGTTGTATGACTCACGATCTTCCTTCTTATCTAATTACATGGATGAAAACTCATCAGTTTTTTTTCCGGACCTAATAAAATCAAAGTATTTATGAGAGCAACACATAAGCAAACATGTCACAACAAGTCCTAATATACAAGGCGTTTTTTTTTTTAATAATTTGGACGCTCCATAAAAAAGACGTCATATGACATTTCAAACTTTGAATTGATGAATACATTAAAAATGAGTAAATTTCACATGATTTGATGTATTAAATGATTGAAATTGACTAAAATTGATACAAATTAGCCTCGAAATAGGACTCGTTGTCATGATCGCAGATATGGATCCTTCGACTGTAGCTTACAACTGCATGTCGACCATTTTCCTCGCCCACTTCTGTCGCAACTGCGCTTAGCAGGTGTTCCAGCTATACAGTTGCCGCTGGCTTGCATTCGTGCACAATGGATTCCATCTTTACCTAGAAACCACTAGTCTAGCGGGCTGAGGTCGAGGCTATGAGCGAGCCGAGGCTGGTATGTTCGGTGGCTGATTACTAGCTCCGGAAATTGTAGAATAAAAACGGGAGACACTCGTTGGAGCAGAACAGGAGCACCATCCTGTTGATATTAGAATTCTTTCGACCTAACTGCCGGTCGCAATATTTTCCTAAGGAGATTCTACTAACAACAGGATGATGCTTCTACTCCCCGTCTCAACAAGTGTCTCGCATTTTTATTGGTTATATCTTCGGAGCGAGTAATAAACCGCTAGAAGAACAGGTCTTAGGCCGCTCATGGCCTCGACCTCAACCCGTTCAACTACTGGTTTTGGGTAGAGAGGTAATCTATTGTCCACGAACACAAGCCAACGCCAATTGACTATCTTACGAAACTGGTAGGCAAAGTTGCGACAGATGTGTACAAGGGAAAAGTTCCACGCGCAGTTGCGAGCATCTCAGAAAGGATTCAGATTTCCGCTCCTAGAAGCGGATCCCATTACATCCCACTAGTGGGTCCCATTACATCCCATTAGTGGGTCCCAGGGTCCCATGTCGAAACCGAAATGTTAAAGTTTTGCATTTGATGCATTTGATGCATTATGATATGGAAAAGAAACCCTTTTTAAATTTTATGCAAAAAAATAAAAGCTCAAAATGTCGTATGAGGTCGATTTTTTTTGAGTGTTCAAATTGTGAAATCATTCTAATCGCCCTGTAAGTACTAAATTTGTCGGGTAAAAAGCAGCACAAGCACACACATCCCTTGCACAATTAATTCAAGGAGAAATGTGATTAAAAAATTAATAGAATCAGCTCAATCAATTTAGAGGCATTCTGCTCGACCTGCCGTGATGTGAAGACATAGTGCTTTGTTTCGTATTCATTAGAAGTGGGCAATAATTTATTTGCTAATTGTTCATTTGATCCAGAAGTTTAAACTCTCCTCTATAGAAATTTGCATTTCCAGAACCACTCAGTGATGGAAATTGAATACTCAGTTCAACAGTATTGGCATAATGTTGAAATTGCTGCCCTCGAAAAATATACTCTATTCGTCATGCAATCTGTTATTAATATTCTGCATGTTCTGTGCAGACCTTATCCACCTGTTATCCTGTTATCCTGCATTCGACTACACAATACGTTTCAAATTTGATATACTATTTAAATATTCAAACTATTTAACACACACACAATAAAAAAAATACTCATGAGCATCAAAGTTCCATTAAAAAACCAGTCGCAGTTTTTATTAAGAATATCGGTTCAGTGAGGAAAAATAAGATTTTTTTTTGTAATTTAAACCAAAATCGTCTTAAATTTTGTTATGCCATGCCACAGTCAGCTCTGCATCACGGCTTCTGCAGTATTGTTAGGACTTGCACGGTAAGTTGTATCCTTTACCAGCTCCTGCAAGGTATGTTAGGACTTGAATGATAAGCCGTATCATTGAATAGCTTTTGCGGGGCTTACTAGCGCTGGCAGGGTAAGCTAAATCACATAACTGCCTCTGACAAGATTGCTAGCACTCACACGGTAAGCTATATCCTTAAACAGCTCCTGCAGGCTTGCTAGAACTTGCACGATAAGCTATATCCTTCAACAGCTTCTGCGAGGCTTGCTAGAACTTGCACTGTAACCCATATCATTTAACAGCTTCTGCGAGGCTAGCTAGAACTTGCACGGTAAGCTATATCCTTAAACTGCTCCTGCATGCCAGCTAGAATTTGCACGGTAGGCTATATCCTTGAACAGCTCCTACAGGCTTGCTAGAACTTGCACGGTAAGCTATATCCTTAAACAGCTTCTGCGAGGCTTGCTAGAACTTGCACGGTAAGCTATATCCTTAAACAGCTCCTGCAGGCTTGCTAGGACTTGCATGGTAAGCTATATCCTTAAAAAGCTCCTGCAGGCTTGCTAGAACTTGCACGGTAAGCTATATCCTTAAACAGCTCCTGCAGGCTTGCTAGAACTTGCACGATAAACTATATCCTTAAACAGCTCCTGCAGGCTTGCTAGAACTTGCACGGTAAGCTATATCCTTAAACAGCTTTTGCGAGGCTTGCTAGAACTTGCACGGTAAGCTATTTCCTTTAACAGCTCCTGCAGGCTTGCTAGAACTTGCACGGTAAGCTATATCCTTAAACAGCTCCTACAGGCTTGCTAGAACTTGCACGGTAGGCTATATGCTTAAACAGCTCCTGCAGGCTTGCTAAAACTTGCACGATAAGCTATATCCTTAAACAGCTCCTGCAGGCTTGCTAGAACTTGCACGATAAGCTATATCCTTAAACAGCTCCTGCAGGCTTGCTAGAACTTGCACGATAAGCTATATCCTTAAACAGCTCCTGCAAACTTGTTAGAACTTGCACGATAAGCTATATCCTTAAACAGCTCCTGCAGGCTTGCTAGAACTTGCACGGTAAGCTATATCCTTAAACTGCTCCTGCATGCCAGCTAGAATTTGCACGGTAAGCTATATCCTTAAACAGCTTCTGCAAGGCTTGCTAGAACTTGCACGGTAAGCTATTTCCTTTAACAGCTCCTGCAGGCTTGCTAGAACTTGCACGGTAAGCTATATCCTTAAACAGCTCCTGCAGGCTTGCTAGGACTTGCATGGTAAGCTATATCCTTAAACAGCTCCTGCAGGCTTGCTAGAACTTGCACGGTAAGCTATATCCTTAAACAGCTCCTACAGGCTTGCTAGAACTTGCACGGTAAGCTATATCCTTAAACAGCTTCTGCGAGGCTTGCTAGAACTTGCACGGTAAGCTATTTCCTTTAACAGCTCCTGCAGACTTGCAAGAACTTGCACGATAAACTATATCCTTAAACAGCTCCTGCAGGCTTGCTAGAACTTGCAGGGTAAGCTATATCCTTAAACAACTTCTGCGAGGCCTGCTAGAACTTGCACGGTAAGCTATATGCTTAAACAGCTCCTGCAGGCATGCTAGAACTTGCACGATAAACTATATCCTTAAACAGCTCCTGCAGGCTTGCTAGAACTTGCACGGTAAGCTATATCCTTAAACAGCTCCTGTAGGCTTGATAGAACTTGCACGATAAACTATATCCTTAAACAGCTCCTGCAGGCTTGCTAGAACTTGCACGGTAAGCTATATCCTTAAACAACTTCTGCTAGGCTTGCTAGAACTTGCACGGTAAGCTATATCCTTAAACAGCTCCTGCAGGCTTGCTAGAACTTGCACAGTAAGCTATATCTTTAAACAGCTTTTGCGAGGCTTACTAGAATTTGCACGGTAACCCATTTCCTTAACGTTGAATTTTTGAAGCACTTCTTTTTATCTCGGAACGGAGGCAAAGCTGCTATCTTTGCTAAACCGCCTCAGAGATCGGTGAGCAAGACAAAGAATTCAAAGGGAGAAGGATTCCCTTTCCTCAGTTGAATGGAACTATAGCGCCTCCTTCAGGATCCATTGGGGTGATTGAACAAATCCTGCTGTTGTTCAGAACAGCCATCAACAAAGGTGGAATATTTCTGCATGATTGTTGCTATAGACATGCATAAACAAGATACCATATGAAGGTATAACTTGGCTTATGTCTGATTTTCAATTGCTAAGATCGACACATTCACACATTTATGTTCTTTCTCCCTACTTTTAGGTACTGATTAGTAGCAATTCACACTCAGATGTTCAACTTTTCAAATATATAACGATGTACCGGGTGATTTTACAGCCCCTCACTCTTTGTGTCTACTTGAAGACTGTGCAATGTTTGAGACCGCAATATAGTCATGTTCTGAGTTGCTGTGATTTCAGGATCGGGATTAGAACTCATAGAGTTTCATCTTCTTTTGTATTTCCTTTGAAAATTAAAGCAGGGTGTGTTCTGGTAGTACAAGAGTATTGAATTAAATCAAGCATGGCAATCTGAGGAGAAGGATATCAGCTTTTGCCCATGAAACGATGAAGGATTATTATTATTATTAAATCTTTTTGTTCCATCGTCTAGCAATGGGTTTTCAATACTTAGGTATAATATATCAAACTTAGTTTTCATATGCGCTATTTGGATTAGCGAAACGAGAGATAAAGGAATTTGTGACAGCACAACTCCTGTCGGCGGCCAATTTGTAGCTACTTCATGTTCCAAAACATGATTCACAATATATGTTATTGAAAATCTTATAAAAAACACATGGGCATGGGATTGATAAATCCTAAATGAATACATCGCAGCTCATCTCAAGTGTGCTGCTGGCTTGCCTTCAAGAAACTGAATGGAATTCATAATATACCATCATACATGTACACATACATATGCACATTCATATGTGCACACACCTACCTACATATATGGATGACAATCAGTGTAATACACATTCAAATGGGCACACACCTGCCTACATATATGGAAGACCACATTGGATGTGCACATTCATATGTGCACACACCTACTTACATATATGGATGACAATCAGTATAATACACATTCCTATGTGCTCATACCTACCTACATATATGGATGAACAATCAGTATAATACACATTCATACGTGCACACACCTAACTACATGTATGGATGACAATCAGTATAATAAACATTCATATGTGCACACACATACTTAGATATATAGATGACAATTAGTATAATTATTAAATTATTATTAAATAATTTATTTAAATCAACTGGCAATGGGTTTTCAATTTTAAAATAGTACACATTAAACTTTATTGCCGTAAACACTATCTGAATTAACGTAAACCAAATTCAATTTGAAATTCGCCGGTGGGGACATTTGGGATTTTTTGATGACATTTTCGGTGACATTTTTGATTTTTTGCAACAATTTACCTGCAATAATTGTACATCTGTTGTTTCATATTAACATTTAACCACTCAACCTGACCAGCTCTGGAGCCCTAGCCTCGTACGGGCCTGAATGGAACACTGCGGTCTTTGTAGTTTAACTTGCGTAGTCAGTGCCATTCTAGATTTCTTGCCGCATTTTATTGGAGTTGAGGAGGTGTCGGATCAAACAGTGAGCTATTTTATCCAATTCATCGGCCACAGAGTTGTACAATGTTTCTTCATCAAAATATACAAGTTACAAAATATAATGAAATCTGATGAGACGATGCTATCGATATGCCGATTGGTCGACTTCCGTTTCCCTTTCATTTTCTCACCAAAACAATACAGCTGGTGAGGTCTCCAGCATTCAAATTATATAGGAAATAATGCAAAACCGCTTTTCCGATCGCTTTCCCATTGACTTGTATCACACTGTCGCTACGTCGCACACGCGACATTTATTTTGGAATTCAGTGTTCGGAACATTTCTGTGTATGTGTGGCCCTTTAAAGGGTTTTGAGATAGGCTGAGCTGAAAAAAATCATTTACCGGTCTTAATTACTCACCGGAAGGCATTAATGGAAGGTTGAAAATTGTGTTCGTGAAAATAATCTGAAATTATCCAAGCTCGATTTAGCAGAAGGAATCAAAACTACAACCTGTGACGTCACGATTCTTACCATTGCTGCGAATCACATATCTTTTGTATGATTCATTCAACCAAATGCATTGTTGAAATATTTTCAAAAGTTCAGCCTGTAGAAACGTTCTAAAATCAATATTACGATCACAGTAGATTTGATTCTGTTTATCTACTTATGACGTAGAGAAGGTTTTGCTCATTTTCAAAACGAATTTTTTAGTTTTGGTTGGATCGAGTGATGGAAATCCCAACAATTAGCTAAATGCTGAAGAAGAATATCACGCAGATCACTGCAGATGGCCTTGATGATATTATATCCTAATTTAAAGTTCAATAGCCAAATGATGGGATGAACAAAAGTCCTTAACCCATTAGATAGGTTGATGATTCCACCAACAGTCATCTTGTTGTGCGTCATCTATATTTTGATCAGCAAGCAATCGTCCTTCGGAAGTCCACCTGTATACGAATCGATCAGCCAGTGTAAGAACTAGGCTTGAATTAATTGATTTGGGGCTACCTAGTATTTCATGATACTTGATATGATTGATAACCGTTACGCTATGCTCATAATAATTTATTTTTCAGGTTATTTTGCAATCTTATTGAATACTCTAAATAGTCGTTCATTCAACACAGAAATCAAATGATGATTGAAATCGAGATTTGTATATTTTTTTCACGAAAAATAAATGGTATTTTTTTTAGGGTGATCACAGCAGCAATACACTCATTATACCCACAACAATATACGGTCAGAGTTATATTCATTATACTGGAAACAGTGCACAACACGATATGCTAAGCGGTATCACGATATTTTAGGTGATCAGAGCAAGAGCTTGAAATTATTAATATGTTGTTTTCTTTATAAATGATGAGTTTTCGTGTTTTTCTAAAGCAACAGACTGACCAAACCGAGTCATGCAAAATATGGGTCTACGGTGGAGTGGATGTCAGTCTTAAACCCTGAGATTATGATCAACTTTTGAGCTGCATTGGGATGGGCAGGGAAATGCGGATAATTGAGTTGCTCGTGAGAAATGTATTATAATGAGGTTGTATTTTATTTCGCACTCTCTAAGATTGATTTTCAAGTAAAAAGCAAATTTGATGTTGGTAGTATAATTCCTTACGAGAAAATGATTGATTATTCTTTTTCGTCCACCTATTCAATTATTAAAATGCGGGGGAAGAAGATTGGGATATCGAAATCGGAATTCAATCAATGTTAGCAATTCAAGCTTTTACGTGAACACTACTTTACTTAGTGCTAAGAGTAAGACGCAGGCGAAATAGGTGAGCAGCACTTGCTGTACTTGCAATGAGGTATTCGTAATGAACTTGGTTCCCTCATAAATTATCGTTTATTTGTTGTTAACTAAAACAGTTGTTTTACTAGAATGACGACAGCATGATCCTGTTGCCCGTTTATTGGATCGCGGATATGTACGGTATTGTTATGTTGACGCGAATGTAAGTGATCTGATGTGTGACCACACAATACTGTTGCCACGACCATATTCCGGTTAGGACGACGATTCCGTTCGGTGCCTGATGGACCTTAAGATGTTTCATTGCGGCCAATTTATATTCGACTATTAAAGGCAATCGTTAAGGAAGTCTCGGCCAGACTCTGGAGGGGAGAAAAGTATATTTTTAACGCGAGTTAATTTATTTGCTGATATAAGATTCGATTGAAGAAAGAATGAACGATAAATAGCAATTATACAGACCACATTCGACGATGTCTGGCATGATGGACGATGTCTGGCATGATGGACGAAGTCTGTCACGGTGGAAGGTGCCTGTCACGATGGAAGGTGCCTGTCACCATGGACAATGTCTGGCACGATGGACGAAGTCTGTCACGATGGACGATGTCTGTCACGATGGACGATGTCTGGCATGATGGACGAAGTCTGTCACGGTGGAAGGTGGCTGTCACGATGGACAATATCTGGCACGATGGACGAAGTCTGTCACGATGGACGATGTCTGTCACGATGGACGATGTCTGGTATGATGGACGATGTCTGACAAGATGGATGATGTCAGGCATGATGGACAATGTCACGATGGACGATGTCAAACATGATGAACGAAATCTGTCACGATGGATGATGTCTGTCACGATGGACGATGTCTGTCATGATAGACGATGTCTGTCGCGATGGATGATGTCTGGCACGATGGACAATATCTGAACGGTGGACGATGTCTGATACGATTATTGTTGTCTTGCACAATGTAAGATGTTTGGTATGATGGACGATGTCTGACCCCGGTGGACATTGTCGGTCACGATGGACGATGTCTGGAGGATAAGCGATTTTCGGTACGATTAACTTTGTCTGGCACAATGAACGATATCTGGCACGATAGATGATGTCTGACCTCGACGGACGTGGTCTGTCACGATGGACGATATCTGCACGATGGACGATGTCTGGTACGACTAACTTTGTTTGGCACAATGAACGATTTCTGGCACGATGGACATGTCTGGCACAACGGACGATGTCTGACACGATTGACGATGTCCGGCACTATGGACGATGCCCACGCGATGGACGCTGTCTGGAACGATTGAGGTTGTCTGGCGCGATGGACGATATCTCGCGCGATGGACGTTGTCTGGCACGATGGGCGATGTCAGGCACGACGGACGATGTCTGGCACGATGGACGATTTCGTGAAATATGGATAGTGTCTGGCACGCTTTATTACGACGTATTAAAAAAAATCCATATTTTCACGCAGTCAATGTTTAGTTCAACATGTTCACATACACACGCATCATCCCCTTGCGATGTGTTTCTTTGGCCAGGTGACGGGAGCTCAAAACAGAAGTAAAGTTTAAATAATTTGTTGGACAATAATACCAAAATTAAAGTAGCTTGGAAGAAAATAAACAGAACATAATTGTTGCTTAACACGAATATCCCTTTTGGTGACACACACACCGCACACACTAATGAATGAGAAGCAAATTAGCTTGAAGCAGACATTCACGAATATTCCTGTTCATATATCTATTTTTTCATTTAAGGGTTCAAAATCATTTTCCCGTTATATTTTTTGTGCATTCATTGCAGGATTTTTTACATATAATAATATTTTTTCTGCCCCGTACTCCATTTCCCGTTCACCGGGGCAGTTTTTCAACAGGTTTATCAGCCCTTTAGGAAGTTGTCCATCGGCTCCAAAGCCAAACGGCTGATAAGAGATGAGTCCGATGATAAGCTTCACCACCAGGAAGCCCCATACAGAAATACAGAAATAAAATGAGAAAAGTTTGGAGCGATCTAATTTGTGTGTTTTTTGGGTTGGACGGGCCTCGTTTCAAAAAGTCAGGCACGTCAACACAAATGGATTTGAATGCCGTGCCTGATTCTGACTGGAGGGGGGGTGGCAGGAGATTGGTTTCAGCTATCACGGGTGCTGGATGATGACCGCCTACCTATCAGTGATAGTCATCGGGGATAGAATGGAATGGATGGCTATAGGGACCCAAGGATTGATTGCTCCATCATATTGTGTATGCATGGAGGAGATACATATAGTCGACTTGCGTAGTAACGAATCAAGAAAAGCCTTGTGTAAGTAACGGAATTATTTTGTATCGTTTAAGTTGTCGGAATAAAATAACATATTTTCCAATTTGATTTTCTCATTCAAACTCTTCAGCTAGAATTCTTTTCTGCCCAATGTATTGTACATCACGCAGTTACTTTCCAAGAAGTTCCATTAAATTTAAATGGGCTCTTGCTGGGATTTGGAGCATAAACCGATTCATGGCACGTGGAAATTTATGCACGATACTTTGGTTCGAAAGTATATCCATTAGTGGGTAGATAACCTGGATGCATCCCTATGATACTCCACTTGGACACATTAGTGAACACACTTCTTGGATACTTTGCTTGTATACTTTACTTAGATACATTATTTGGATGCATTACTTGAATACATTACTGAATACATAACTTGGATACATCATACCTTGATTTGAAACGTAATGTAGTGGTAGATACATCACATGGATATACCATTTTGATACGAAGGAGTTTATTTTATGGACACATTAGTGTATACTCTACTTTAATCCATTATTTTGATGCATTACTTTGCCCCGAGAGTGGATGCAAAATCCTCCACCACTACAAGATGACTGTTGGTACCGCGAGCAGCAGACAGTTCCGGGACAATGATACTTGTGTAGAGTAAGTGAATAATATGAATAATGAGTCTTGTTTCCATTCTCATTAATGATCGGATCATTATTGAGGCCTAAAATTGAGACGCCGCCTACGTTCAGCGTACTTGAAAGGGACCGTACTGTTTCATTGTTAGGGTTATTGTAGTGGCCTTTTTATTTTATTTTTCCTCTTTTCGACAATTTCAATGTTTAAATGATATTTTAAGGAGCAGCTGTTCTTTGGGTAAAACTTTCCAGGTACAGAAGTGGCATTAGGATAACCTACTGTTAAATTGCTTTGAAAACCTGTAGAACAGGCGAAATATGCTTCATTTAAAAAACAATCCGGTTCAATATTTTCACAGCATGTACTCTACATAAAGAATATTTATTGTAGAGGAGGCTCTTACCAAGAGGTTGGTGTGACTGCCATCCCTGTACCTCAAAATATAACTGTTCTCAGAACAGTGGATTGGACTTCTATTACATACTTTATCGCACAATAAAAAGAAATACGCTTCCTCAAATATCGATCAGTTTTATTGCTTTTTAAAATTTTGAGTAAAAGAACAGTCGGTACGATGCCTGGCGCACGATCAGGCCTGTGTTCTGCTGTAGACGACTATTGTGCGTAATAAACACATGTTAAAACCTCTGCTTCTTAATATTAAATTCTCTAGGAGCAGATAAGACGAGAGGAATCTATTGGAAAGCTTATAAATGCATGTTTTAAGTGTATATTTGCTAAATTGCCTTCATTATGTTTGATCGAAAGCGAACAGCTGGTGTATACTATCACCACGACACGACCCTGATGTGTCGCGTATTGCTTGTCCAACACGAACTCCCATGACATGAGTTTCCTTCTCTACTTTTGAAGGAAATCGACTGACATGAATATCGATAAATATGTTCATTGATTTAAATGTTTTTTCATAGCTATGTTTCATGGATAATATGTTTCTTTGTGAATATGTTTCTTGACTATTATATTTCTTGATATCCATTAATTTATATGTATATTAATTATATTCTTCTTAACTGGTATTATTCTCGTTTACTATATTTCCTGATTATTATGTTCCTAGATTAATTTCATGGATGTTTTTCATTAATATGTATCTGACTCTAAATGTATCATTCATCCCATATAACTAATACGAGTTCAGAGGACATGTATGTTTTCTCAGCAGCGATTTGTCGGTAACAAGTAAAGCCCTTCCACTTCATCAATTAGTCACTGGCGGGTCCTCTGTAATTCCAGAGGAGAGGTTGACCGTAGGGCGCGATGGCCTGTCATGGCGGCCACTCCTGATGTTAGGCCTGGTGAATCGTTTTACAGATATAAACACTTTCAAATACTCTCAGTTCATTGCACACATGATTTTGACTTTCATATCATTAAATATGAATTTTTGCTGAGCTGTAAATAACATTCATTCGGAGGTTTTGCTGAGAAGACCGAAAACCTATAAATTGAGCTTCCATTTGGTATTTCAAACTTTCCCCCAACCCCTGCCTTCCCGGATGGTGGTGGCCGGTAGTTAACCAGCCATGGCAGCTGGCACGAGTGACCACCCGCCAGTCGATGGTCAGACGATGGTTGGGCGATGGTTGGCCATCGTCGACAGCATACCGATGATCGCTGAAACGAGCGGGAGTATCCCAGCACCTCGAAGTGGATGCGCATAAATAAAGGATCATGTGTACCGCGGCAAGATTGTCTAGGAGGCAGGAGCCCTCAGCAAGGACGAAGTGCTGTGGTCTGAGGAAATAGGATACCCTCTGGGGATTCTGCATGGAAACCGATGGACAGAGAAGGTAGAAGTGCTTGATTGAAAAGCTGCCTAAGAACAGCATGACTTCTTAATATTTAAATAAATTAGCTTAGGGGCGTCGACGTAAGAATTTATAGTGGATGAGAATTTCGAGTTCTGCGTCATGCGGATCACCTCTAATGTACTGATGCACCCTCAAGCAAAAACTAGCCTCTCGAGGCTCAAATTCAAAAACCCTGACTCGGCAAAGCAATAGACAGCTACCGTTATTTGTAAATATTCTTGAATATA
>SDVV010013332.1:0-15146 GCA_016164225.1 Gammarus roeselii | reverse complement strand
TCGGAGCTGTTATTGCCCGTGTGGCCGCTGATCTTGTTCTAATCTCGAAGATGCTACCTCTACGCACTAGGGTGCGTACGTATCAAACGTAATGTTCTAAAGGATTGGAAGCGGAGGTCCGTTTCGAGAAAGCGTTTTTTCTTTTGCGCACTAGCGTGCGTCTGACACTGCTAAATTTTTTACATTTTTTCTAACGTTGAAAGCGTTGTTTCGTTTATTCCTCGCGCACTTAGGCGTGCGAGCCTACTGGAATCAATAATCATCGAGCCCTACGGGGGAGCCTATTATGACTCACGTTGAGGCTCTGGTGGAAATGAGGCTCAAATCAAATCAAATCAAATCTCCCACAGGGCAACTGAAGAGTGGCGAAGCAGGTGCAGCGTAGATTACGAACAGGTTCAACGCAGACTCAGAGTAGCTCCAACATAGATATAGAATAAGTCCAACACAGACTTAGAGTACATCTAACACAGTCACAAAGCAGTTCCAACGTAGATGCAGAGTAGGCTTCACGCGTAGTTACCGAGTAGGTTCGACCTAGGCACAGAGAAGGTTCAACGCAGATACAGAGTAGATCTCTGCGCTAACCATTTTTTTTTTCAATCAAGCATTTGGCGTTGGAGTGGGGTGACAGAGGTGTCTCGGGTCCCACAAGAGCCCGACGAATCCCGGAAGGTCCCCCAAGTCCCCCGAGCTCCCCGGATCCCCTCGTCTTAGCTTATCTCTGCTTGTCTCGAATCACCTCGGACAGTCTCGGCTAGTCGCGCGACCAACTCGACTCGCTTCAACATGCTTCAACTGATCTAGATGCACCTCGACCCGCCTTGACGCAACCCTCGCCCCTTGCGCCAGCAATCCGCGGACTGCAACGTTCAACAGTTCCACTCAAGCACTTCACATATATACATTTTTCTGTCTAACACAGATACAAAGTAGGTTCAACTCGGAAACAGAGTAGGTTTAACGCATAGGTACCGAGTAGGTTCAACGTAGACACAGAGAAGGTCTCTGTGCTAACATTTTTTTTTTCACTCGCGCATTTTGGGGTTGAAGTGGAGTGGCAGGTGTCTCGAGACCCAAAAGAGCCCAACGAATCCCGGAAGGTCGCCCAAGTCCCCCGGGTCCCCCGAGCTCCCCGGGTCCCCTCGTCTCAGCTCATCTAGGCCATCTCGACTAGTCTCGAATCACCCGGACAGTCTCGGCTCGTCGCGCGACCAACTCGACTCGCCTCAACATACTTCGACTGATCTCGACGCACCTTGACCTGCCTCGACGCGACCCTCACCCTCTGCGCCAGTAATCCGTGGACTGCAATGGTCAACTGTTCTACTCAAGCATTTCACATACATACATTTTTCCGTGTATGGGTTTTACAGCGAGGGGAGAGGGAGCCAGGGGGTCCCTAAGGGTTCATAGGGGCTTCAAACGGGTCCAAAAGTTTCTCAAGGAGGCCCCTAAGGGTCCTAAGGGAGTCTCAAAGGGCCCCAGAGGGGCCCAAGTGGATCCCCCAAATCTTCCTAGTCTTCAGAGTCCCCTGGGTTCCCAAAACCCCCGGGTCCCTCAAGTACTCCGGGCCCTGCGAGCACCCCCCATTTCCTCGGTGACCTAGTCTCAGCCAGCCTCGGTTCGTCTCGACCCATCGCGTTATCAGTCGACTCGTCTCCACTAGCCTCAGTCTGCCCCGACTTGCCTAGTTCCCTCCACGTACAGTGCCGTTCAAGACTTTCGCTCTCTAAGATCAACGTAAACATGATTTCACTATTTAACCATCAAAAACGCCTAGCTGCGCTCGGGCATATATTAGGCGCCCAGAAAGAGCGCAAATTCTCCCACCGTAGGTTGGACAAGACTAACTAACACACCGCATAGTCCACCTAGGGCCCCTGCGGACGTCTAACGATACATAATTTTATAATCATTACAAAATAGATCACCATGAAAAAAGAGCAGAGAAAAATAATAGAGCCCAAGCAAGAAGAAATACTACGATACTAAAATGAAGTGTTAATGATCTATAAAATGAATAATCATCCATCCACCCCAATGTTAGCTGTACGCGAGTATTGTCTGATGGGGAAGACTTAGTTGTGGATTTAACTGCTTTGGCGTAATTTAAATTACGGCAGTTTGGGTTTTCGTCGTAGATTTGGTTGGCTTGTTTTCGTTGACTCTGCGGCCATTTTGTATGATTGTCCTTACCTTTTGATCAATCTGCTTTGGGCAGTCGCGGTCGCCTGCCTCATGGAGGCATGAGCAGTGGTAGGTCATATTCGCCGGCGCACCTCTTACAGCGTTGGGGTATGTATGGTTGGCAGTATTCGATGACGTGGCCGTATTCCAGGCATATTTTGCACATTGCAGGCCATGTCGCCACTGGGTAAGTTTTTGTTCTTCCCTGTTCGCCCGGGATTGCTATGAATTCCGGTGTGTCTCGTCCTGGGAAAGTGATTTGGTATGCGGTGGTGTGGATGTTTCGTGGTTTAATCCATTCTGCTAGGGAAACGTTGGTGATTCCATAATTCTTTGCTAAACCTGCGGCAAAAGCCTTTAGGTCAGTTTTAGAAGTGTAGTTGGAAGTGTATATAATTAGTCTTGTAGCATTGAAAAACTGATGTATTTCGACAGTTACTTTGTGTTTGTCTATTTTGTTAATCCTTTGTATAGCGTTACTTTGCTCGATATTTACGACGTGGGCCTGAACTTCTTTCCCTGTCGGTTTATGTTTATCGGTCTTCCTCTCAGTTATTTGGAGAGCGAGTTCATGAAGGTGAATGGGTTCATTGAGGGAGCAACTTTGTTTGCACCGCTTTCTACAAGTATTGTGAGAAAGCGAGTAGGGAATGATGCCGATCTTCTCTCCTGGGTGGGAGGGTCAGCCTGGGGGGAGCGAATCGCGGCCGCAGCCTCTCGTCGCCCGACTTAGTGCTCGGTTTGGTATTGCAGGATCTCTTTCTCAGTCTTGAGCTGGGGGCAGTGCAGTAAAAGCAGTGAGGTTCTTCGGATGGGTACGACAAGGAATAGTCTCGCTTATCGTGGTCGTCCTGGGAGCAGTGCGAGAATCTTTTTTTACAGTTACAATTTTGGCTCGTGTGTCCGTATTTCTGGCATTTATAACATCGCATCGGACGTCTTTCGAATGGTGTAACCTTGGTTTTGCTGTCAAAGAAAGGTATGTCTATGTAGATAGGTGGGATGGGGCAATTGAATTTAAGCAGAAGGGTCGTGGTGGCGTTTCTTCATAGTTTAATTTTCGCTGCAACTATACATTCCTCGTATTGGACGAGTCCGATGATGAATTCGTCGGCTTCATCACACGTGAGATACTCGATGTAAATCAGGTCTAAACTCATGGAAAAAGTTGAGTGTGGTATGATTTCGCAAGTTTTTTCGCATATTCTGTTTTTGGAGAGTATAGTGTCACTTTGAAGTATTGTCTACCTAAATGGTGAAGCTATCGTCACCGCTGGCGGCGATGTTGAGAATTGGACGGCCAGTCATGGAGTCCAGTTCTTCTCGCGCCCTACGGTGGAGCCTATTATGACTCACGTTGAGGCTCTGGTGGAAATGAGGCCCAAATCAAACCAAAATCCAGTTCTTCTCGTAGTTTATATGGGCAAATATCCAGTTTGTCATTGACATCGAATGTCATTTGCAAGTGTTCAGGGAACTTAGGGCCGTTGTTGATTTGATTTGGGCTTCATTTCCACCAGAGCAGGGCCGTTGTTGATTGATTGTGGTCATCAAATCATGTGTATTGTCTCCTCTGTGTTTTTTGGCGTTCGGGCGTTACGAGTTTCGACTGGGAGGAGAGCGATGTTATCAGAGAGGTCAGAGGCGGAAGCACACCATCAGGTTACGGGTTCCCTGGCCTCTATCCTCTTCAGCAGCTCATCCAGTCGGGTGTTCATAGTTGCACAAAGGTTTTCGAGTTTAGCGAGGCGTTCGCAGACTTCACTGGAGGGCGCCGAGCAGTCCTCAGTCTCCAACTCGGGAAGGTCGATCATTTTGCCTATCTTGCCCAGGGTATTCTGCTTTCCGGTTATATTCGCGTCCAGCTTCGAGACGCGTTCATTTGTGTCGTCGATTACAACCTGAGTCAGGTCTCCTGTCGATGAGGAAATTCTAAAGGGTTAGTCTTTCTTTCTGGCAGACTGTTTTGAGTGCGACGCTCTGGAGGGGCAGTCAGCCCCTCTCCGTTAGGGCATGGTCTTGCCCATTGTTAGATCCCCGTGGTTCTGGGTAATGAAGTTGGGGCCTTCTTTACATTTATTTCTATTGTATATACAAATATTGACACTATCTTAATTCTTGAATTCACTCTTAAAATTAACCTCAACTTAAAATTTTTAGTGAATACTTTTTTATTATATAAATTCATTTTTCTAACAATTTTTGTTGCTTTTTTTAAATTTCAAATGGTTTCGATTCTAAATTCACAAACCTCGGTGTCAGTGGGGGGCTCACCTCTTTGTGCACCAAGGGGGGGATGTAGCTACAAACTAAAAGGGGGGACGGTGGAGGGATCTTCTAACTCAAAACGTATTTACACAAAGGGACAAATGAATATTGGTGGATAACGAGGACACCTCGGGAAGGCGGGCGAGCCTGGGATATCCCCAGGGGGTATCCCTCTGAGGTGCTTTATTGCTCTCGCTCTAAAGAGATTATAGTCGATCTCTCCAATCTAGTTGAAAACTTTATCCTTTACGAAACGATATTCGGTCTCGGAGCGATATTCGGCTTAGAGCGGTAACCGGCTCTTATTTTGATACAGCAAAAAAAGTTTCTATTCCCTGGAAACTTGTAAGCTTTGGAGCTTAGACGAGAAGAACAGTATGCGATGTCACTTCCTCGGTTTATTGTCCGTTATTGTCTCGGTTTATTGTCCGTTATTGTCTCGGTTTATTGTCCGTTACTGATTACGATACTGCCTCTGCGAGAAGCTACTCTGTGGAAGGGTCAGCCTGGGCAGAGTGCATCGTGGCCGTAGCCTCTCGTCGCCCCGAACTTGTGGTCGATCTGAAATTAGAGAATTTCGTTTTCTTTTTATGTTGGGGCAGTCTTTGTGTCCAGTAAGGTGGCTGTATATTTTACAGTGAAAGCAGTGTCTCGTTTGCCAAGGTCATCTTGGGAGCAGTGTGAGCATCTTTTCTTACATTTATAATCTTTGATCGCGTGTCCGTATTTCTGGCATTTATCACGTCGCAACGGACGTCTGTCGAAGTGTGTAACCTTGCTTGTGGCGTCAAAAAATGGTGACTATGTAGTTAAGTGGGGTAGGGCACTTGAATTTTAGCAGAAGGACTGTTGTAGAGTTTATTTTTGGGGCGATTTATCGGTGCAATTTTTACTTCCACCACACAGTCCCCGTATTTAACGAGTTCAATGATGAACTCATCAGCTTGCTCCTTCGGGAGATCCTCAATGTTAATTAGGCCTGAGTTCATGGAGAAAGTTGTGTGTGGTATGACTGTGCATAACTTTTGGCATCTTCTGTTCTTGGAGAGTATAGTGTTGCTTAGCAGTTTCGTATCTACTTTAATGGCGAAGCTTTCGCTCTCGCTGGTGATGATGCTTAAGAGTCGTCGGCCAGTAATGGAGACCAGTTCTTCCCATTGAGTGTAGGGACAAATATCAGGTCTGCCTTCAGCCTCGAATGTAACTTTCACATGTTCGGGCAAGTCGGGACAGTTGTTGAGAAGGTTCTGTTCTTCAAATGGCATGAACTGCGTCTTCCATGCAGCTCCTGGAATTCGATTGGAGTGTTTTTGGGGTAGAGTCGTTGAGGCTATTATCGGAGGTGGCGATAGAGGCGCATGCTTAGGTTGCGGGTTCCTTGGTTTGTCGGTTGTTCACAAGTCCGTTGATTCGAAGAGATATAGCTTTGGCATGATACTCCTCGATTGTGCTAGACTCTGCGGTGAAGTCTTCAGTTTCCTGCTCGAAAAAGACGATCGCTTGGATTAGTAAATTCTTATTTTCGCGAATGTTTCAGGTCAACTTCGCGATGCGGTCATCGTCCGGTCGTCTCGGGCTGAGGTGGCGCCGTTCGTCTTGGAGAGGCTGACGTTCCTTGCTGTAGGAATCCTGGTCTTTGTCACTTCGAAGGTAATGCTGGCCCCTCTTAAATGGATTTTGTTCTTTCCCCTCATCGGACCCAGATTCACCCCAGGAGCCAGGTAGCTCACTCTTGAGGGCCTCTTGACTGGCTTTGCAGATTTAATATTAAACTTCAAACGACCTAATTTAAGGTAAACAAACTTACTGCTTAAGGTCCCAGAACAAATAAGGTACTAACCTGTGCTGTCTGGGGGTTTTCATTTATTATTTGGCATGGGAAAATATGCGATTTTTCTTACCTATTGAACTTGTAATACTTACCATCAGCCGTCATTAGAGTCGTAGCCTTTGAGGAAAGTATTCTGAAATGTAACCTAGACAGCTCCGGATTCATTATGGCAACTGACAAATCTTCCCCAAGTTCGGTGATCACGACCCATTTTTCGGGAATTTTTTTAGTGGTAATTTGTGAACCGAGCATATGCGTCATCTTGTCACGTTCTGACGTTTTTACGAAACAATATTACCCGGCATACTATATGTTTACACCAGCATATTAGCCGTTTACATCGTTATAATTTATTTTTAGAGACTTCAGATTGGCAATAACATCTGGTCCCGCGAATTTTCAATCATAAACTAGTAAAAGTCAAGGAATCGGGTAACATTTTCCAGGTTAACACATTGTAGTATTCTGGTCACTCTTTGATTTAGCTCCACCTACAATGATCAAATCTTTCCTATTAAGCGCGACAACGGCACGCACATGTCAAATACAAGTTTTAACATGTTTAAAATGCAACGTCGCTACAGCACAGGCAGTCGCGTCAATCAGTTTACAACAACGCTCAAGTGATACATGGCTGCGAATTCAGGCAAGTGTACGTACCACGCCGGACACAGGGCCGTGCCAAATCGCTAGTAGCAACTGTACCACGCCGAACACAGAACCGTGCCGAGCAGCTAGTAGCAACTGCACCACGCCGAACACAGGACAGTGCCGAGCAGCTAGTAGCAACTGTACCACGCCGAACACAGGACCGTGCCGAGCAGCTAGTAGCAACTGAACCACGCCGAACACAGAACAGTGCCGAGCAGCTAGCAGCAACTGTACCACGCCGAACACAGGACAGTGCCGAGCAGCTAGTAGCAACTGTACCACGCCGAACACAGGACAGTGCCGAGCAGCTAGTAGCAACTGTACCACGCCGAACACAGGACCGTGCCGAGCAGCTAGTAGCAACTGTACCACGCCGAACACAGAACCGTGCCGAGCAGCTAGTAGCAACTGTACCACGCCGAACACAGGACAGTGCCGAGCAGCTAGTAGCAACTGTACCACGCCGAACACAGGACCGTGCCAAGCAGCCAGTGGAAAGTTGGTCAACTACTTGGCGAGCCACTGCGGGAAAGGCCTTAGACAGGCGACAGGCTGTGTCCTAATAGAACCACTAGTAACTGATGCACGTTATTACAGCCCTCATCTGTACAGTGCAATAAATACATATTTTTCATCGATAAATCTTCCGGATATCCCTCCAGAAAATGGTACTTACCCGAGTGCTGCGATGTAGAAAATCGTGGACCATTAGCTACCTTTCGGCGTAGATCTCACAAATCATTATTACTACGAGGCCGCATAATAAAAAAATAAATTGGATCAGCAACGATGTGAAACAACGCAAGCTCTAACTTCAAACACTCATTACAACGTAAGAAGCGGGCAGGACAACATTAGAGCGTTGAAAAAGGGTATCAGCGGTGGAGACACATACCAATGGTATCAGCGGTGGGGACACATACCAATGGTATCAGCGGTGGGGACACATACCAATGGTATCAGCGGTGGGAACACATACCAATGGTATCAGCGGTGGGGACACATACCAATGGTATCAGCGGTGGGAACACATACCATGTCGAGCATTCCAAACCAGGCATTCTTCATCAATCAAATTACAGAAAATTCACATACAAGGGCATAAAGTTAAATATGGGGTGGATGTTGGCATGAACTGATGGAAGAACATTTTTAAAAATCTGATTGAGAGAACTTATAGGATTTAAAGATAACAGATTCTCTCGAGTAATTTTTTTGTCAGAACGCGCGTCTACACGAACCGTATGTTTCAATGTTGGTACGACTATGCTATACACCCACAGAGGACAGCGTAGATGAATTTGATTAGATATATGAGCAACCTAATAGGATTGCTGATGGCGAAGATTTGTTCGCCCATGTACGGTGAAGATAGTAGTAGAGGGGGAAGTGGGTCAAAATGTTGGGAGTAGTGGAAAAAATATTATTCGGAGGAAACAATACCTGTGAAAACAACGAAAAAAAAGCAAAAATCAGTGTAATATGGAGGTTTCTTACAAAATCTATATAATTGCAGCTGCAGTAGGAGTAGAGTACAACAGCTATTACACAAAGGGGGCATAAACGTTAACAACGCTGTAAAAGCAACACAAAGGTGAAGAGTTAATCTGCGCAGAGACAGCTTGTGCTCACCATAAAAAATCTGCAAAACAAAACACAACAGAGCTCGGATTACAACTACGACAAGACAGAAAAAAAGCGATTCAGGGCCAGTCTGTGGAAACAAGAACACTCATTTAGTACAGTACCTGCTTCGTCACCATAGAGGCGCGGGCGAACCGACGCCCTCCGACCTCATCGGCACCGCCTGCTGTAGCTCTGCTGGAGCCTGGGGGCGGCGACAAGGGGTTACACGATGGGATATGGAGTTACGTGGAGGAAGGGGTTACACGAGTGCGGCAACAAGAGTTTACACGGAGGCGATAACTGAGAATGAAGAGGGGGCAACAGAGAGTTATACGGAGAGGAGGGGTACGTGAGACACAGTACTGTGGGCGGGGTGCACACAACGTGGTACAGGGCGAGGAATGAAAAAAATCGGATACAGTGGGATGGGAACGAGATACGGGGTACACTGGGAAGCGTGCGAGACACCAAGTTTAGGGGTAGGGGTGCGAAACAAGGGGTCCCGCATCCCTATCCCTCACACTGTGGATGCGAGACACGAGGTAGCTACATTAGGAGGGGTGCGGGACACACGGTGCGTTGAGAGGGGTGTGTGACACAGGATACAATGGATAGGTTAGATGGGCCAATAGACATAGAGGAAGTCATATTGGGTAGAATCACGAAGTTCACCGAAAGATATGCTACACTGCGAGAATGTCTAAATTGCAATCGTAATAACAAAAAAGACATACCAGTCACAACTCGGCGAGAGCCACCCTTTATACTCAGAGCCGACCTAAGCAATGCAAACGCTCATCAACTTCAAAGAAGATGTTAACCAAAATCGGCTTCAACATCAACATAAACAAATCACGTAAAATTTAGGATAAATGCAAACAATAAATAGTACCAACATAGATTTTATTTGGCTAGGCACATTGTGGAAGTAATCTTACACCGCGCCGTCACCACAGGGCAACAACACGGGTGGCGTGGCCACTACGGGTACTGGAGTGGAAATTCATGAGTTTGGGGTAGTTAGGAATGTTTTCGGTAATAATGGGCCCTGATAGCCGTAATGCAAGAGTAAATATTTAGGATAAGATGAACAGATTTCGTGGATTTTCAGTTTATAAGAGCGGGTAAAGGTTTCTTCGGTGCCAATATCACATCTTGAACAGAAGTGGCAAGCCTCTGGAGTTCTTAGGGCAAGTTAAAACAAAAAATACAAACCTTTCGCTTTTTGAGACCGTAATTAGGCCTATGGTAAGGTAATGCCAACATCTTTGACATCTGCTCGCTGATAGATTAGATAACGGTGAACGGTGTCCTCACTGTACTAACAACAACCTCATGGCAGCACAGTTCTTCTTAGGGTGAATAATTGACAGAAAGGAAGCATCTGGTACCCATACAAGGTAAGTCCTTATGTGTTATCACAGCAAACTCAACTGATGAGGTTACTTATCAAGAATTTGGGCCTCTGTTACCTAAATATGTGCGATACAATCATCAAGTATCAAGCGAAGATCTGTAAAACAATCGCCACATTTGTCCACACCAGCCTTCAGCTCATAACTCCTTGCATTCCATTGCTTTCAAAGTTTCACTACGAAAATTCGTTCAGTGCAGTGGCAGCTTGGTTTGTTAGTGCAGTGGCAGCTTGGTTGGTTACAGTGCAGTGGCAGCGTGGTTAGATTAGAAACAGTTTGGGAGGAAGCGCAAACATGGTTTGAGGAATTTATGTATGAGCGAGGTTGGGGAAGTCATGTATGAGCGAGGTGGAAACACAACCCGAAACATAAACAGCAATCAAGTGGAGTTGTAGTTGGTATAGTCTTGTTGATTCTGCATTCAAAACAACCCACGAGTTTACTTCCGCTATTGTTTAAAAGCAAAAAATAGTCCTTTGCGATTCACGATAGCCAAAATAAATTTGAACGTGGAGGAAATTTGATCAACACACTGCACTAAGGATTTTCCCCCAAGACTACCTAGGGATTTTTTTTATTCTTGTTAGTGACTTGGGGATTTTTCGCACAGACCACTTTGAGATTTTGTTGTTCTTCGCTATTGACTGGAGGATTTTTCTCACAGACCACATAGGGATTCTTTTGTTTTCCGCAATAGACAAACCATTAAAAGACCTTTCCTCCGGTTCTTTTCGTGGCCGGGCTACCTTCTGCACTTTAACGGGAATTAAGGTTTATAGTGTAATAGATGTCGTAATAAAATTTGAAATCGAAACATGTGACTTCTCCTAACGATGGAAAGCAAAATTTTGCTACCATTTCCATGGCAATGGTTTACGGTTATTGATTATTAATTTCCTGTATATTCGTGTCTGCAATTTTTATGAGTTACTTTATTTGACTAGTAATAACAGCTGTGTACAAATTCAAGTAAATGATTTGTAATTTATTATGCAAAGACAAGAAGGTGATACACACAAGTGTCAGGGTGCATAAAAAGTCTAATCTTGATTGCACAACACTGCATGACCACTACCCTGCACCTCCAGGGTTCGGTCAACACTGCCTGACCACTACCCTGCACTTCCAGGGTTCATTCAACACTGCATGACCACTACCCTGCACCTCCAGGGTTCGGTCAACACTGCCTGACCACTACCCTGCACCTTCAGGGTTCGGTCAGTAACAAAGATCGATGTTATCAGAGTATTGAACAACTGCCATATTGACAGTGACTGTTTAGTAGCGACTATAGGAACCTCTCCAGGATACGGGTAGGTAATGGCAAACATATGACTTATAGCATGGGCTAAGGTGAGCAGTTGGACAAGGGACATTAGTAAAGTGTGAACAGGACAAAGGTCTGGTAAACAGGAGGGTAGGAACACACCGAAAGGAACACAGAGGAGCAATTTAGCCTTATTGTGCTATTAACAAACTAATCAATTTAGACAAAAATTAAGCTTGTTGGATGCCTATAGATTCATTATTCAACTAATGACTAAAATGGCGCAGATTTGGAAAGACAATTTACCCTCCAATATTGTTAACATCTTATAAAGCCGATGCTTCTTAGGTCATTAAAATGATTGCTTAAAAGTAATAGGTAGAAATGTAAGAAAATATATACACAGGCCAATATGGTTTACGATGAAAATATACAAGAAACAGGCAATAAAATACACGATAACAACACTATTTACAAGCTGCACCACGAACAGTCTCTAATAAGAGAGAAATGCAGTAATGCAGGCATTCCAAATACAAACAAACAGAGTATGTTCATTCCTTAGGAATCTTTTCCCCTGTCGACTAAATTGCAGCTAAATCATTAAAATATGCTACCTAGCTATGGACGTAAATATCACAAACGATCAACCACTCAAAAATGGTCACTCTGACCTAGAGCTTCAAGAAGGGATTACTGGCAATATTACATTCATTGGTCAGGAGGTGTTGGTGCAATGAGTCGAAAATGTTGGAAAGGATAGCGATAAAAATAAGATTATTTCTTTAAAATATACTTTGTCAAGAAGGGTCTAAAGTCCGAGGAAACGAGTAGGAAGACCTGATTATAGTTGCTTAGTTTAAATAATGCTTACTTGAAACAAAGTATGGCGATCAAGAGCGCGGCATTAAAACGATAGGACTGTTCAACTTAAAACGAGCACCCGAATTGAAAAATAAGACTATTAAAGGCAACCAAAAGCCAAACAATTTTTTAAGGATAAGCGAATCTTTCCTTATTTCGAAGTCCAATAATAATACTAAACCTTCTGTCACGAAAATAACATGACTTGCTTGCCAAATTGTGAATTTTAGTTCGGCCAGAAACGTATCCTATCGCTGCGTTCACTAGAGCTTGTATGAATTTTTGTCGGAGGTTGACCGGCTCAAGTGTCAATTTGGCACGCCGGAGAACAGGCAGGAGGGTCTCGATTTCAAACGATAATAAGTTTGTAATTTGAACTCATGGTTGAAAGGCAGCAACTCCGTCAGGCTTCAAACCAAAAATTCGAGCAGGTTTGGATGATACCTGATCCCGAACTGTCTCCTCCAACTCCAAGCCGACGAGATTTGATGGAAAACTTCGCTCTCTGTTGGTGTGTCAGGAAGGAAAGGGAACCGGTTTAACGCGAGGTCTGTTCAACTTTTAACAGTAGACCAGCTGAGAGAAGAAGCAAGGTTTAGTGCAGCAAATGGAGGAACACAACGGGGAGGGCACCACCAAAGCATGCATTTTGAAGAGGCGAGGGAAGTGCAGGAAATGGGATGAGAAGATTAGCGTCTGCAGTCACCGGAGCCGTTGGCAAGCACATTACGGGTCACAAGTTGCACTCTGGTGAAGAATAATTACAAATCATGAATAGAAAGCAAGACAGGGTGACTGTAATAAAGCAGGCGAATATCAATGATTTTTTTCATCTATATGAAACGTGCTACAAGGAAGAACGACTTTATACTGTGAAATGGATAACGTGGAGGTCCGAAACATTGATGAGATTGCAAGCTGAAGGGAAATATCAATGGTTCTGCTTTCCAATCATTACATTCACACTGAATTTGTCATTACGAAAAGTAATTGACCAAATGTTGATAAATCGCGAATTGAAACCACTATCATGGTGTCGTTTTTCTCATGAATTTCTTCAGCAGAAGAAATTCATGAGAAGTACCGTGGGTACTTTCTGGTAACTTTGATGTAAATAAAGAAGCTTTTTAAATGTACAAAAATGCATGTCAGTGGTTATTGATCTTGCAAGCTGGCATTAAAAGATACGCATTAAAGCCAATGGTGGTGCCAGATAGAGACTGCCTCGGTCGGTGGAAGGGGAATCTTGAGAATATGAAGTGAGTGCTAAAGATTGGTTTGGAATCTACGTAGATTAGCAAAGGTAAGAAAAGGACAAACGAGAGCATGCCTCTAATAACAATAGAATTGATATTGAAATGGAAATGATGAGATGAGAGAGACTAAGTAAAATAATTGAACAAAATCGGGATTGACAATTCTGTGACTCTTACCAATTATTAATGCAAAAGGAGTGGCGTTTTAATCTCAAAAGGACGTGAATAAAATGGAATAGAACTGACAGTTCAAATGATTATTTTGCCTATTGTTGTCAATGATTTCTAAAACTTATACCGAATGAAATGCATAATTTATCGGGTTGAGTAACTTCCATGAAGTTCCCAACTGTGAACTTTGCCAAAATGTTTCTGATATTTGCACAAGGCAAGACAATTTTGATTAGGGACGAATTGTGTACACTGAGTTAGCCCAAGATAACAGAGTTCTCAGAGTTAGCCTAGGGTGACAGGGCTCTCAGAGTTAGTCTAGGGTAAGTAACAGAATTCTCAGAGTTAGTCTAGGGTGACATGGTTCTCAGAGTTAGTCTATTTAACAGGGCTCGAAAGATTCTCATTTGTATAAGGCGATTCGATAGAAAGGTTTTCAAAGTTTATGTGGGGGTAAAAGAGGCTCAGGAAAATATTTTCAACAATGAAAACTCTGAAACCGCAATATCTATCAGAAAATGAAAAGTTGAATGGAAGCATAGCAGAAGTAAAAAGCGAAAGAACAATTCGTTTTTAACTCAACAAGTCACACGGAGAAGACAAAAGAATAACAGCTTTGGCTACGTCGTTCGTTTGTTGATAACGCCAGCAATGACGTCACCGTCTCAACTATTGCAAGGAGTCACTAGTAGAAGAAGGTGGCAAGCGATACCACCCACTAAACGTCATGGATCGAGTCATGGGGTAACATGGTAATGATAAACCACTAAACAAATATCACAAAAAGGCGACCTTAAACATAGATAAAAGAAATCAAGCGTAAAAAACTACTATTTAGAAAAAAGCCTACGAATCTGCTATTCTCAAGTGATTTCCGTGACTACAGGAGCTTCTAAGCTGATGAAGCCCTCGCTATTACCCCTGCGGGAGGAGGAGGACTCAGAGTTTGGCAGTGATGATAGCGGGGTGTCATCGACCCCAAGGTGGATCGACCCTGCTCCCAAGGCACCGTCAAGGGCGAAGTTGGCGCCCCCGAAGCGGACGTTGCGGGTGATGAAGTCGTCCTCCTCCGCGCTCGCCTCGCGCTCTCGCAGGCACATGATCACCATCTTCATCAGCTCCCAGTCACCGAAACTCATTTTCAGTTCCTGCAACACAAGAGTGGTGTTAGTGACTGTTCCTAGCAACACACGAGTATTGTTAGTGACTGTTCCTAGCAAGTGAAACTGGCGCTGAGTTCCTGCAACACGAGAGTGGTGTTAGTGTCTGTTCCTAGCAACTGAAACTGGCGCCGCGTTTCTACAATGCAGACTTGTTATAGTAACTGTTCCCAGTACCTAAAACTGGTTGCCTGCTCCTGCAGCAACACAGATGTAATAACAGTTCTTAGTAACAAACTGGCGCAGTGTTCCTGCAATAATACAGATGTAAAAATAGTTCCTAGTAACTGAAACTGGCGCAGTGTTCCTGCAATAATACAGATGTAAAAATAGTTCCTAGTAACTGAAACTGGTGCAGTGTTCCTGCAATAATACAGATGTAAAAATAGTTCCTAGTAACTGAAGCTGGTGCAGTGTTCCTGCAATAATACAGATGTAAAAATAGTT
>SDVV010013331.1:0-15146 GCA_016164225.1 Gammarus roeselii | reverse complement strand
TGATAAGTGACGGGCAGTTGACGCTCACAAACATGTTTTCTCAATGAAGATGATAAGTGACGGGCAGTTGACGCTCACAAACATGTTTTCTCTATGAAGATGATAAGTGACGGGCAGTTGACGCTCACAAACAGGTTTTCTCAATGAAGATGATAAGTGACGGGCAGTTGACGCTCATAAACAGGTTTTCTCAATGAAGATGATAAGTGACGGGCAGTTGACGCTCACAAACAGGTTTTCACAATGAAGATGATAAGTGACGGGCAGTTGACGCTCACAAACATGTTTTCTCAATGAAGATGATAAGTGACGGGCAGTTGACGCTCACAAACATGTTTTCTCAATGAAGATGATAAGTGACGGGCAGTTGACGCTCATAAACAGGTTTTCTCAATGAAGATGATAAGTGACGGGCAGTTGACGCTCACAAACAGGTTTTCACAATGAAGATGATAAGTGACGGGCAGTTGACGCTCACAAACATGTTTTCTCTATGAAGATGATAAGTGACGGGCAGTTGACGCTCACAAACAGGTTTTCACAATGAAACATGACGAATACCTGATAATATTATTAGGATGGCTGTATTTCAAAGCCCAATGGTATTTGACTCCACTAAAAAGACGTATGCAGCTGCGAGCCGAACGTGCCGCCCCTTGGCCATTATCAACAGCTGAAAATAAATGGAATGCAATTATGTACGATTATGTTTTTTTTAATCAATCAATGACAAATTCAAAGGAAAATATAACCGAGCGTGACCAAACAACGGCTTGTATTGATGAATGAAAGGGGATTCCACTATACGTCTATCAGTTTGATGCGACGTGTTGCTAAGAATTGTGAACTTGTCTAAGGCCACTGGGTCATCAGAACTCTCTGCATGGGGGCGGATGGACGAATGAGGTGCATTGGCAGGATGTGGAGAGCTGAACGCAATCGTTTTTATTCTATTTATGTGGTTAGCGAGTGGTTAGCACCACCGAGTGGTTAGCGTATCCGACTGCAGTGTCAGCCTCTGGTGCTGCTTGTCGCGAGTTCGAGCCTCGGCAGGGACACGGCGGTCTTGTGGCGGGGAGATTTGGCGCCTCCCCCCTCTGTGTCTGCCTAGCTTAGTCACCCCCCTAACTAGGGGGAAACGGCTGTATGTCTATACATACATGTTTCAATACACACGTAAATGTGTAATACATGATTCGTTGACCCTAAAAGCAACAAGATTACCAAATTAAGGTATTTAGATCGAAATAATATTATTGGATGAATTAATTCAAGTGTTTGCAGTTCACCTTCGAAAGATTTCTGGTTTCTTGGCAGTATTTATTACATGCATAACTCGCTACGTTCAAAGAATCGTTGTTGAGATGTGCGCCATGTGGACGGGGACAGAGCACTGCGAGTGGCAGAGCGAGGAGGTCAAACTGGCGGCGGCGCAAAAGAGAAGAGTCATTGAGGAGTTGTTGCAAGCAAGGTCGGTGGTGGCTTATGACATTTATAAAGAGAGAATAGGTGAAACGGGTGGTTAGGCGAGCCAACAAGGACTCTGATACTAGGTGGGGCAGATGGTTGCAAAAGAATTTTGAGTAAAACAAACCGATGATCTGCAAAGAGGTGATGAGGGTGAGAAAGAAGGATCCGGATAGGAAGGGGGGGGGGGGAAGGAAGGATAAAAATGCATTGTTACTGTTGGGAAGTGGTAATGTGCGAAAAAGACGGGCCGAATATTTTTGTGAGTTGTTGAATATCAATAATGTCAGAGAGATTGACATTGTTGTGTGGACGATGGTGCACGGATGCCGGTTTTGAGAGAAAATCTTGTTGCGGACATTACTAGAGAAAAGGTGGAGGAGCCTGTGGAGGGGGTGGAAGCAGGGAAACCCCCAGCCTGACGTTTAGATTGAATGCCGTAAAAGGGGAGAGGAGATATTTCAAATGGGGGAAGGCTACTGAATCATGGTTTTGTGTTGGGCTTGATTGACGCAGTGCTTGCATTATTCCGCTGTATAAGGGCAAAGGAGATAAAAAAGAGCAACTCATGAGGTATCAGTTGGATATCAGTGGTCGGTAAGTTGTAGGTGAGGGTGCTGATCAGAATGAAAATAAACTAAACAGATGACGCAATTACAACGAGGAACAGTACGGCTTTGCGAGTGGTTGAGGGTGTGCCGATCAGAATTTTGAAGTAAAACATGTCTGTGAGAAGTTCCTTGCAAATATAAAGGATGTGTTCAGAGCATTCATCCATTTGTTGGAAACGCTTCTGTTGGAAGCGGTTCAGAAGTTCTGCGTTGGCAGCCGAGCATGTGTCAGAGTGGGGAGCGAGGTGAGTGATTGTTTCATGGTGAAAGTGGGCTGGAGACCAGGCTGCGTCACGTCCCCCTGACTGTTCCATCTCTACATGGATGAAGTTTTCAGGTAGGTGAACGAGAGTGTAATGGGTCGTCACATGTGTGCTGGGTGGTGGTTTGAAGCTGTTGTAAGCGAATATGCTGAATAATCAGTTGAGCAAGTTACTGTTTGCCGTTGATACGGCACTGGTGGCGGATTCAGAGGGGAAGCTGTGTAAGCTAGTGTTGCAGCTTGGGCGAGTGTGGGAGAGGACTAAGCTTCGAGTGAACGTCGGAAAATGTAAAGCAATGAGATGATCGAGGAATGTCGATGCGAGCAGAATTGATATCCTCTTAAATGAAGAGTTATTGGAGAAGTTCAGTGTTTTAAGTACCTGGGCTCCTATGTGGAGAAGGCTGAACTAATGGAAACTGAAGTGAAGTCGCGAGTGAAGGAAAGGAGTAAAGTGTTGGATGCACTGGAGATTGTAATGAGCTGTGGGACGTTACGGGACGGAAACAATGAGAGGGTTATATAAGCGTGTTACTGTCCCAACTGGGCTCAAAACGGAGCTGCGACTTAAAAGTGAGAGTAGAAGAGAGAAGAAGGTTGGATGTCTTCGAGATGAAATGTTTGAGGATGATGGTTGGTGGGATCCTGTCTCTCAGTCTCTCAACGGGGATTGTGGAGAAGTTAGAGGACAAAGTTCATTGCGTGTTCTGAGATGGTACAAACACATGGTGAGGATAGATGAAGGGAGATTGGTGAAAAGTGTGTTGAAGGCAGTGGCGAATGGACGTAGACCTAGAGGTAGACCGAAGTTTGAGTGGATGGTTAGTGTGAAGCATCCATTGGGTGGATGAATGTTCCTTTGAAGATCTATCCTACTTGAACATGAATAAGCCGTCGAAATTCATAACAAACGACTCTAATTTTTAGACCGTTATGATCAACGTCCTGTGAGCGATAGTTTTTTATCCTGTGACTGCTTGTTAGCTGCCTGGTCTAATTCTAGCCCCAGGAAAAAGAGCGGTTTATCTCGCGACACTGCCTCGAGTGTCAGTGGTACATTTATCTAAAGATCGCAACTCCAAACCCAGTGGGTTACCACTGTAACCCACTGGGTTACAACGACAGCTATTCGACATTAAAACACGTGCAGTGCAATCCCGCAACCTAGCGTTAAGGCGTCTGTTCTATTCCTTTTAAGAGATCAATGATAACTATTTAATCTGATTACAGTTTACGCGGATTAGAGTCAGTGACCTCAAGAGTTCCTTGCAGACAATGACTCGAATTGACGCACAAACAGAAGTTATCGGAATCAGGGTGTATAATGAAACAACGGAAGTCGTCCAAGATCATCCATCCGACCCACTGTTTCCTGGACCATTTAAAACCTGTTAACGGGTTTGGATCAATGTTGAATGTTAACGGCTATTCCTGTTTCAATTTCAAATGTTAGACGTGTATAAGATTCTAATTATTGAAATTCCTTCTCTGTTGCATGTTAAAAAGTTTAGCAATTCAACATCATTTTATCTCAATAGCAGCGAAAAATACGACTACACCGATCCATTCTATTATTAAAGTAAACCGTGCTTTTTTTTTTGCCAGAAATATCCATCCTCTTTCAATCGGTTAATGCTTCACCAATTATAAGGAAAAGTATAATTGATGAGGAATCCTCACACATGCCTGCCAAACCTTTTGGGCGATAAATCTTTTGCGATTCACAGTAAAGTGGAGGAGGATTAATGTTTGATTTAATATGTTTATAAATCTGAAGGCAACACATATGGCGGTATGCAGAAGACGCAGGAGCAAGTCTATATTGATTATTCGTCTGATATCTTTTAATCATTGGTCGTTGCATGAAACGACCCTTTAACTTAAATTGAAACAGAAATGGCTTCTGAAGATTGCGGAAATCGACGCTGAAATGAGGCATACCAAAAACGCAAGAGGCCTAAAGAGGAATGGGTAGGAAAGCAATTACGCCTTGGCACCGATAAACAATTATTTAAGATAAAGGGGAAAGTAAAAGAATTTATAAGAAAAGCACAATCACAAAACACATTGCATAGATGTTGCGAGGCCATTTTAATGCAATATGTTAAAATTGCTATGAATCAAAGTGTGACAGAAATATTTTCAAGAAGCACAAATGTTCGTTGAACATAAAATTATAAATCAACTTACGAAATGAAAAACCACGTGAATGATAGAAGATGACGTTTCAATTTGGAATCGAATGACCTTTTAAATGTCACTGGTTGATTCATTAATATGCACAGTATCCCATTACTTTAAGAACTTATTTTGAATTGGAATCGATAGTGCGGTTGAGTAATAACATTTTGTCTGAAAAAGAATTAGCTCCAAATGTTCCCTAGAGGGCCGGATTGGCACAGGGGCTGATGGGTATCGCCCTCAAAACGCCTTGAGCGGTCGTAACTGTAATCATAAACTGCGACTTCGGTAACTCGGCAGTCACTAGATACGTTGAACAATTTCCAGGCAATTATTACAGTCTAGCTTGAAGGATTCGCTCCACGAGTTTAAGAAAAAACAAATCTTACGACTCGTGTTTACATGATTCTTGGAGCAGCAGAAAACATGTGTTAATTTGGCGTCACTGATCAATGGAAGTTATTTATTGTAATATTCGAATAATACGTAAAACGAAACGATTTGTTCAGTTGAAGTCTAAAACAATACGACTCATGGTTTGTTGTGCATGGAATGACTACGACTACGACCATTTAAAAAATAACTCAGTGTACATTGCACAAGAGGCAAATTACAAAATTATCCACAATAAGGGGATCATTATTCTGTTTACTATCTTCTTGCGCGAATTACAACCCATTCAATCGCGGCAACGAGTGTTTTGACTAACTAATGTTTCGCACGTAACCAGGGTCAACGAAGAGAAGAACAGAGTATTCTAAATGTTCGTTTCTCATTTTCGTCCTATTATCATAAACGGAAACGCGTAAACTGCATAGATTTTCCTTCTATCACAATGCCGTGGGGCAAATGAGATTGAAAGCCTACTCGATTAAAATGTTATTTAGTCAAACAATGTGCAATGATTAAAATCGCCTAAAATCCATATTCTTGAAGAAAAATTGTATATAATCAGAATATATGGTAAGATTGTTCCCATATTAAAAGGTTACACACTGAGCATGTTGCCTCATGGCAATGTAACTTCTTCCTAGCGAGTCACTCTTCTTTGTCATATTTTGTGTTGCCTCCTAAATAGATTGCTGCTTCATCATACCCACAATACCCGCAATACCCGCAATACCCGCAATACCCGCAATACCCGCATATATTTCTTATAAATCATTCGTGTTCGTAGGAGTTTGATGACGTAATGGCCCAATAATACGGAATCCAAATGGTTGTCCAGTCCATATGTGACCACCGATTGTCTCAGTTGCAATCCCTTCTTCGAACTCTTCTTGACATATCATTTCGTCAAGGGTCATATCTATACGTGTAACATATGACATATCATTTCGTCAAGGGTCATATCTATACGTGTAACATATGACATATCATTTCGTCAAGGGTCATATCTATACGTGTAACATATGACATATCATTTCGTCAAGGGTCATATCTATACGTGTAACATATGACATATCATTTCGTCAAGGGTCATATCTATACGTGTAACATATGACATATCATTTCGTCAAGGGTCATATCTATACGTGTAACATATGACATATCATTTCGTCAAGGGTCATATCTATACGTGTAACATATGACATATCATTTCGTCAAGGGTCATATCTATACGTGTAACATATGACATATCATTTCGTCAAGGGTCATATCTATACGTGTAACATATGACATATCATTTCGTCAAGGGTCATATCTATACGTGTAACATATGACATATCATTTCGTCAAGGGTCATATCTATACGTGTAACATATGACATATCATTTCGTCAAGGGTCATATCTATACGTGTAACAAAGAAGGCTTCCGGTACATGACAGCCGTCAGTTATAACTTCTTCATAAAAGGGCACATGCAGACAAGGAGGCGCTATGCTCGGTTGGTATGATCCAACAATCTCATTTGTAACAGGAGAAACGACCAGAAGCAATCAACCTAATCCTAATTGACTGAATATAGTTCGGACGCAAGCAACAATGTACGACGTTGATCGAGAATGACCATAACAACTCCGATGACATGATCTCGTCCCGGTCCGTGTCGGCGGACGGAAGTGACGTAATAGCAAGCGTTCACATGTGTTTACGTATGTACGACGTTGATCGAGAATGACCATAACAACTCCGATGACACGATCTCGTCCCAGTCCGTGTCGGCGGACGGAAGTGACGTAATAGCAAGCGTTCACATGTGTTTACGTATGTACGACGTTGATCGAGAATGACCATAACAACTCCGATGACATTATCTCGTCCCGGTCCGTGTCGGCGGACGGAAGTGACGTAATAGCAAGCGTTCACATGTGTTTGCGTGGTGTGTGGGTGTGAGATGGGGTGGGTCTGGGAAAGATATGAGTACAGCCACTGTTAACTAGACCAAGACCCGAATGGTTAATAGAACGTACCTGCTTCCATACACTCCAATCATTTTCAAACTTATACTCCTGATGTGTAAGGCGTATGCTATTGAAAATCCTCTGCCAACAATATCATAAGATATAACACTACTCTTGAACAAATAGATACACTGAATAACTCAATTTGTCGTACTTTTAGATGTATGTGACTGCCAGAAAAAAATCGTGAATTGTCGGTCAAAATGGATGCAGCACTCGTATTTGTGATGACAGCGAGTTTGTCTGTCAAAACGCAGGGCAAAAATACAAGTAAGATGCACACTGTTCAAAACGATAGTGCCTTTTCTGCTCACCTCATAAATAAGAGCAAATGCATACGATGCCGGACAAACGCTCACTTCGTATTCGTAGGTTAAGCAGAGATTAATAGACGAACAAACTATAAGTATTCAGAGAAATAGAGGCATTCATAAAGAGTACCACTGGATATTATGATTTTTTAACGTGTATTTTTTTCATACATGATTCATTTAAACGTCCAACCTCTTATTTTCTACACTTGTCAAGCAAAGAGATGAGAGTTAATAACAGCAAACCATAACGTACATCATCTGCTGTCTACATCTACTAATATGTGCCATTTATCCGTTCCAACACAAACCTTAATCGTCCCAATTATATGCTAACAACCAAATAGTTTAAGTGAAAGAATAAGGCATGTATACAAAATTGTGGATAGTAAAGTTGAGGAGTGAAGTTTGAAGGAGGGATTGCAACTGCGACAGTGGATGGTCATAACAGGATTGGCCAACCAATAATTGAATTCCCGGTTATTATACCATTACGTCATCAAACTCTTATGGATACAAATGATTTATTTTGAATATACGGCTCTATTACGGGGAAGGCACGGTGTATTGATGCTATGATCAAGCAACACTCTATTTAGGTTTCAACACAAAATCTGACGAAGAAGCGTGACTCGCTAGGAAGAAGTATCATTGCCATGCGGCAACATATTTAGTGGGGAATATTTCTATAAATAGAAAAGTTTCATTAATTGTATAGCATCATTAAATATTAATTTTATTAGTTCAATCTTTATTTAGTCCTTACTCCTTAGATATAAATTTGAGTATATTCATTCCTTCCATATACATTCAGAGTGAACAATGATACCAACAAGACCAAAGCTAAACGTGACGTAGCAGTGTAAGTCTGTAGCCAGGGCCTCACGAAGAATCTCATCAATTTCCTCTCGCAAAATTTAATAAGTATTTGTGAGAAGAAAACTTTTTGTATGAAATGAAATTCATTCAGGCTCGTCGTGCATGTGAAGGAAACATACCATTACATTTCCTGAAAACCATTCACTCGGAAAAGACTGATCAGAATAAAGAACTGCAATCCATCGGTACCCGGCGCATTCAGAGACATCAGAGGTGTGACCACCAGCAGGTCATGTCTTGAATGGCGAGGTGACTCTTGATGCCGGCTTTTATACCACCAATGCCTCGGGAATAAGTAACAGGGACAGAAGAGGTGGAATTGTTTTTTTAATATGTGTGAATGGAGGACAAAGAAAAATAAATACTCCAAGAAATTTAATTAATGAGGATAAAATTAGTAAAACGGGATAGTCATAATGTAAATAAGAACTAGATGATTCAGCAGAATAAAATAAAAAAAAATCGTAGCTGATTGCCCGACAGTGCCAAGTTATTACGCGAGGCCTTCCCAAATCATTGAAGTGTTATGGTGTACTGATTTGAGGGGAAAAGTCAAACATAAGCATAAATTTAACCATGTAAATTGGTCAGCAGATTGAAATGACTGTACATTTCTGTACATTTAAGCAACAGCTTTTTGAGTTCTAACCCATTTGACTTTACAACAGTTGGAACACTAAACTGCTATAGGTTCCATTACATTTAGAAATTATTGATCATAAGTCATTTAATGAACCGTTTTCATGGTTTCATTGTTAATCACCATCCGATTTTATTATTTGGATCTAGCAGTGGTTGACAAAAGTAATATAAAATATCCCGGCGCACTTGTCCGAACCCTAGCTGTGTCGAGGGAATATTTACTGGTTGGTACGTGTTGATAATAAATACTCATTTTGTTTCTTTCTAAATTTCAAAGTCACAAAACAGTATTATGGGAATGAGAAACATGAGACTAGAAAGCCAGTTAACTATAGAAAATCGATAATAACTAAGAGTATTTTAACTAGTCCAAACCAAGTAGTATATTGAAGGCTCTTCCATTTGATTGCAAATATTTAAACAGACCGATTTGGCGGGTCTACGCAAATTTGTCGTACAATATTTCGTTACTGAGTGTAATAGGTTGGGTGGTCGTTGACCTATGAACAACCACATGTGCAGAACCAAGTAACGTTTTCGTAAAGGACTCCACAGAGTTTTCCCAGTTAAAAAAAATATTAATTAAAGAATAATTTACACAGATAACTCAAGCTCGATCATTGACGAAGGAAAAAAATTTCTAATTTGTGAACATGTGGGGCTCACATAAGCCTATTATATAAACACGAAAATGTGTCAAGGATGCGCTTCAAATTGTAACTTAGTGAAGCTCATAGGATATTCAAGATTGGCGCTTAGAGCTTGTAGTTTAATTCACGAGGCCATTGCAACAGACTCAATAAATAACACGTATATGAAAAAATAAAACATATTACCTCACCAATAGTATAATAGTTCATTCAATGGAAATTCCTCCCTCCCGTTCTCTATTGTGCAGGAATTTAGACACATATCGTTCAGTAACCTACTAACTTAGACCCACCAAAAATCTTATTCACAATAATGCATACTTGAAATCAAATAAGACTTTTCTACTTGCAGTTCAAGTTAGGCCGGGTCTACAATTAGCTTGATTAAATCTCTAGTGTAAATTTTATCGGAAACAAATAAATGACCACAGGTCTTGTCACCCTAAATAAGTCAAAAAAGGTACTCGATTTCATACCCACAACTCCGCCAGCAGTACCTGACGAAATGACCCAACGGCCCCCGCCCGTTTTAACACTGGATACACAACAGATACACGAGCCCATCAAAACATCACCGCAGGTCCCAACAAAAAAGTTGCTGTCATCAGTCCAGTCCGAGTTATAGGCAATAGTCGTGGCTCAGCTAGCACAACCCAAGTAAACGAAAACGAAAGTCTTGGCTCCGACACAAGGCCTCATAGTAGAAGAAGATTAAGCCAAGAAAAGCAAGTAAATGAGACTAACGGTACTCTAAAATGTTAATATGTAAACGCTAGAAGTCTTCGAGACCAAATCGACGAACTTGGTATTCTTGCAATGAATGAATGTATCGACATAATAGCAATCACAGAATCGTGGATGATATTGAGCACCAGGCATTATTCAGGCGAATTTTCTCTCCACGGTTACTGACTATTTCACAAAAATAGACAAGATCGAGAGGGCCGAGTCGTGAAAAACGTTTTGCTAAAATTAGGAGTCACTATTCATAACAGCAATCACGACAAAGTAACAACCAAGCAGTCGGTCAACATATAAGATGTCAAATCACCCTTGTCTATCGACCCCCAAAAAAGAAAGGTTGCAGATGACATGGACCTTTACAACACCCTCGTCAATGTCGTCACAACACAACACAGTATTGGGCTTGTAGACTTGAATATCCTCGACATTGATTGGGAAACTAACGAACACACTGCCACCGGCCAACGTGTGATTGATTTTACAGACGATAAGTTCATGACCCAAATGATGAAGAAACCTACAAAAGGTAGCAATATTCTTTATCTTCTATTTAATGCAAGCGACTCTCATGTCACGAACGTCAAAGCGGGTGAGCCACTCGGAACTGGCGACCACAACTTTATACGTTTTTTGATAGAGCTCGAGTTGAAAACGTGAACAAACTGCAAAAAAGTCCATAACTTTAGATTAGCCAACTTTGATGGCTTAAAATAGTCAACAGCGTCAGCACATTTAAACCTTGGACAAGATGTCAATCAATCTTGTAACAATTTCTTGACAGCACTTGAAAATATTGATTATGAGCATATCCCCCGCAAAAACAGGTGAACAGCAGTCAATCTGCCTAAGTACTGGAAAGAAGAATTGCAGCGTCTTCAGTCACGAAAGAAAGCAAAGCACTCGATAAAACATAAACATCCACATGACTGCATAGCAAAAATTGAATACATCATCAGCAGGAGAGATCTAAAGAGGGTCTATGAGTGTAAGGAGAAGGATACTGAAAAAGAAATTACCTTTAATGCCAAACAACTTTTTAATTATATTTCGGGTAAAAAAAATCAAGATCTGTAATTGGTCCTCTCGAGAACGCTGTTGGTGAACTAGGTTAACCTACTACGCTCATCGGTTATCACTATTATTTGAATATATAGATCGGTATCCGTGCATAAGTTGTTAGAGAGCATCCAGGGTGGGCTAGTTGAACTGCATTTTTAATTTTGGAGTACTGCTGGAGAGGACGCTTCAGCCCGTCCCAGGCCTAATGCTGCATGTACTAGAATGTTCCAAAAATTTTGTTGGGAGACTCATAAATTATCCGTGATGTCATCATTGGAGAACCTATAGTTCATAGCCAGGAATTAAACCCTTCAATAGATATAATTGTACGTATAAGCCTTATGATCTTTCGAAATAGATTCTGTTGAGCGAACTAAATATGATAGCGAACATCTTGGGCTTACGAACAACTCCGGTGATTCAAAAGCGAATAATCCACATCATTTGATTACTAGATTATCATTACTGATAGCGCACGGTAACGCCATTTCTCGAGTCAGTGCCAGATAAACCAAGGTGGCTTATACTTGTCTAGCAAAACCATTGATAAATGCAGCAAACACGAAGTAATGGTGAAGGGTCATGAATAAATTCGTTTTTAAAATAAATTAACCTATTGGCGAATCTCGACGTTACAGTATTTGTGTTAGGTTTCTGCAACAAACCCAATGGACGAGTCATTGAAGTAGGCGGTAATAACTTCTATGCTGACTTAGTCAACATGGCCACGATCTAACCTCTCAAGGGACTCATCAGCAGATAAAATGCAACATTCGTGGGTATTCTTCCTTTTTTTCCCCCTTTTCCCAGGAAAAAAATGGGTATTCGGGCAATGATTGTGTGCAATTCGTCCAGGGCCATCTCCCCAAAATTTGCCCGAAGGTTCTCGTTAGTGCCTTCGTGTTGATGACGTCCATCAATAGTCGGATGCACTTCTTACGTCCATCCCCTGCTCTGATATTTCCTTTTATATCACCAGCCGACAGCGAGGAATGCTGAACACATGCGGAATGTGGTCGGCTTTGACGGCCTAAGCGTTCAATGTTACTGGATTTCTTCATCGCTTGAACAGCTGCACGAGTATTGGCAATGATTGGTGATAGGATTTGTATTTAGAAACGGTAATACATGTATAGGTTCTATTTAGTATTTATTGATTTTGAGTGTGATAGATAAGTATTGTTGGGTCAACATATATTTGTGAACATAGTATTGCATCGTATTGAAGGAAACCAAGTACAGACTATTCATGCAAAAGTTTTCTTACCTTCATGCACACACCATTATCATTACTTTCAATTTAGCTCAGACTATATTATTTTTAATCAAAACTGGTTTGCCACAAGTCATACATTTGCTAAATCAATATACAGATTCTCAAAGTTCAATAAATTCCTGGACTATAAATTCAGAGCCGATCAAAACATCCTAATGTGACAGCAAATTCTGATGTATCTATAGAACGTCTGGTGTGTTTACGATATACGATTTTCGGCTTCCTCTCGTAACTGTTTGTAACCAAGTGAACAGTCTGAGATTGTTCCCGATCATGATGACCAGGTAACGATAAACCAAAACTGCTTCTTCAACTTTTCTTCCACGAATCATTATTTCTGTTTGCTAAATCATTAATACAATAAACCAATTTTCTGCGATGTCAGCTGCTTAACCCACCGGTTAATTAGTTAACCACTAGATGTGGGGACTGACCAATTAACTCATTGATGAACAATACTGAGCAGTTGCCAAAAGCAGAAGTTGTCTACATCACGCATAAATGTATCAGATTTGGGCCGCAATTCACTTTAAAATCATTTCCTGGCTGATGTTCATCATTTTGAGAAAAGTAATGTATTGGAGTCGTGACTTAAGTGAAAAATGTTGTATGTTGTGCATGCATTTAGTGCCATCTGTGAATACGTTTTTTTAATGAGCATCTCCTTCTACACTCAGTAAAAGTGTTGGATAAAACTGCCTCAGAAAAATGCTCAATCTTGGTTGTAATTATTGCATGCTTTATGTTCTAAAGTAATTGCCGAGTGACCGAAATTGCAGTTTACGATCTCAGTTACGACCGCTCCAGGCATTTTGGGGGCGATATCCGCCCACTCATTTGTTCACACATGAGGCAGCGATATCCGCCCACTCATTTGTTCACACATGAGGCAGCGATATCCGCCCACTCATTTGTTCACACATGAGGCAGACATGATATACAATAGGAGGGAGAAATTGTTCAGGATAATAAAAAAAATGCTCCTATTTCACTCACGATGTCAATGGTAAATAACTTGATATTTGTTATTTCTGTGCCGGGTCTGGCTACAGTGTCTGCAATACATGTATTTTTTATTTACAGTGATTTTGTATAGCTGATATGAACAACTCATCAATAGATCGACGGAAGTCGGTTTTTAAAGAGAACAAATAATCGATTCTTTTTCGAGGCTTATTCAGTCGAAAGAAAGTGAAACAAGGTGTTGTGATAGAGCAGTGCTAGAGTAGAAAAGTGTCGTCTGATAATAGTGCCTGGGTATGCTTTCAATTAAGAAGTGAAGATGCCTAGTTGAAAAACATCTGTTGCTTTCAATTAATGGAGGATCGTTGTGATATTGTTTCATGGTCGAACACGTTATTACGACTGCCATGAACATACATAAATTATCATTATTATATCAGTTCATCAATGATAATATGAAAATCATCACAACTGTTTCCTGAGTTGACGTCACTAGTTGAAGTTTCTTTCTCTTGAATGAGAGAGTCTTCGCAACCTGAGCAATGAATGCTAGACTCAATGATACTTTTCATTTATCCAACATTGTATATGCAATAATGTCAATCTAATAAGTAGTTTTGTCACTCTTTTGTCGCCATTTTTCCGAAGAGCTCTGATGAATGTCGTAAAAGGATTGTTATATTATTTTCCTACGTTCATTGATAAAATTATTAAATAATTTTTACTAACTAATTCCAGTCCCACCTGCGTTGGTCACTTCCATTACATTCATAAACTTTAAACCGTAATTCCCTTTCTTGTAGAATATTTTGATGAAATAAAATTGACTTCTTTTCTATACTCACATAGAAATATGCCAGTATTACATAAGTAGATACCTAGACACTTGTCTGTAGTAAGTTCGAACTGTCGTAATCGAGCACCCACAGAAAATAAACATTTAAAGTGGGTTAGACAATTTATTAGAGTCATCATCCCGTTTTAAATACAGCAAAGATCACTGGTCTGGATGATCTCACGTTCTTAAATGTGAAGTCAGTTCCCTCAACAGGTCCTCGGAGGCGATGTCTAGAATGGCAACCTTCAGATTTTCCAGAGGCCGACGTTCAAGAACGACTGATATGATCCGTCCGAAGCGCTGTTACTGAATAATTTCTGACCGGTAAATAGCTCCTTTCTTTTCAATGTTAGGAAAAAGATAAAACGGCGATCATGACGTTCCATTTCTTTATCAAAGAGAGATCTTTCTTCCAGAAATGTCCGTATCGTTTCACTCAGCCAGGCTGCATCAATTACCAGGTCCAATATCAATTACGAGTAGAGTTTCGAGTCGCCGTCTTAATGATAGCTGCAGTTGACTGCCAAAACTGTTGGGCTGACGAATAGATCTTTCGCTCCTCACAATAAAGCGGCTCAGGAAAATGGACGGTTACAGAAATGTAATTGTCCCTGAAGATGAAAACAATTGCCAAAAAATGTCGATGCGAAACAAGTCATTCACATTAATTGTGCAATTAAATCCGCACCTATCAGGATAGATATTCACCGGGACAAATAACAATTTGGTCTCCATGACTCATCTGACTAGAATAAATCGAATTTTGAATGGCAACATAATTGTGTATTATTATTATGAAGCACGGGTATTTCGTAACACACCAAATTTATGTCGAAACATTTGTCATATATTTATAT
>SDVV010013330.1:0-15147 GCA_016164225.1 Gammarus roeselii | reverse complement strand
CCAGCCTGTTGCCCTTGCCTCACCTCACTCTCCATTACTGTGAGGTACTCCCTCCTGTCATTGCAGGCCAGCCTGTTGCCCTTGCCTCACCTCACTCTCCATTACTGTGAGGTACTCCCTCCTGTCATTGCAGGCCAGCCTGTTGCCCCTTGCCTCACCTCACTCTCCATTACTGTGAGGTATTCCCTCCTGTCATCGCAGGCCAGCCTGATGCCCCTTGCCTCACCTCACTCTCCATTACTGTGAGGTACTCCCTCCTGTCATTGTAGGCCAGCTTGTTGCCCCTTGTCTAACCTCACTCTCCATTACTGTGAGGTACTCCCTCCTGTCATTGCAGGCCAGCCTGTCGCCCCTTGCCTCACCTCACTCTCCATTATTGTGAGGTACACCTTCCTCTCACTGCAGGCCAGCATGGTGTCCCTCGCCTCACCTCACTGTCCATTACTGTGAGGTACTCCCTCCTGTCATTGCAGGCCAGCCTGTTGCCCTTGCCTCACCTCACTCTCCATTACTGTGAAATACACCTTCCTCTCACTGCAGACCAGCCTGTTGCCCTTGCCTCACCTCACTCTCCATTACTGTGAGGTACACCTTCCTCTCACTGCAGGCCAGCATGGTGCCCCTTGTCTCACCTCACTGTCCATCACGGTAAGGTACTCTCTCTTGTCACTGTAGGCGAGCCTGGGGTCCTGCCACTGCTGCCTCAGAAACAAGTCGATCCGGAAGTCCTGAAGGAGATAGGATCTGTCGTACAATATGCATGTAGAGACATGCAACCGTTTCCTCCTAAGCTCCGAGGGATGGCATGAAGTAAATAGTTACAGATGGGGAAGGTGCCCAGTCAACCTGCCGACGTTCCTACAATGGGTTCCCAGCAAGGCTGGACTGTAAAGCTCCCAAGGCTAGGCAATCAACTCGATCACTGAGGCCCCTTCCAGCCAATCGGTTCACAAATGCTGCGCACGTTCACTGATACAGCATCTAATTATTCAATCCAACACACAATCGCCATTTGGAGCTTCTCCGTGACGTCACAAAACCAAACTCAGAACAGGTCCGGAAGATGTCTTTGGGTAGTGTGGGATAATATACAGTTCCTGATTTTTTTCCCAATATCATCTCCTGAAAGTCGGATAAACAATAAAAAAGGTATCTAGATACAGTATAGGTTTGTGCAACACCAGCCTTGGGTCAGCTCTGGTGTTAAAGGTATCTACATACAATACAGCTTCGTGCAACAGCAGCCTTGGGTCAGCTCTGATGTTAAAGGTCTTTAGGTACTGTATAGATTTGTGCAACACCAGCCTTGGGTCAGCTCTGATGTTAAAGGTCTTTAGGTACTGTATAGATTTGTGCAACACCAGCCTTGGGTCAGCTCTGATTTTAAAAGTATCTAGATACAGTATTGGTTTGTGCAACACCAGGATTGGTCGAGCTCTGACGTTAAAGGTATCTACCTACAATACAGCTTCGTGCAACACCAGCCTGGGGTCAGCTACGATGTTACAGGTATCTAGGTACAGAATAGGGTTGAGCAACACCAGCCTTAGGTCATCTCTGAGGTTTGCATGACCGAACGGAATCGAGGCATCGTTACGGTGTTGTCGTCTCGCCCTAAAACGAGGGCTTGCCAAGGGCCACGGATACGAGGGTGACGACGCACACGAGAAGCGACTGCTGTACATGTGCGTGTCTTGTGCCACATAAAACACGTACACGTGTCAACGGCACTAAAACAATACATTGTGGGGCGAGGAGGAGTGCAACGCTTTACTCTGTTTCTTTATTGAAGAATCGAGATTTAAATGAACAAAGGATCAGCATTTGTTTACTTATTTTCAATAGAGAACAGGAAAAGGTTCTACTCGAGATAACAACATGCACCATACAGACGAAAAAAATTATTAACCAAATTAGAATAAATCTACTAATTTTTTAAAATAATATTCACGTAAACTACTTTTGTAGAATGCCCAATAATCACCCCATCGCATTAAAAGCACATTAATTACCCCAGCACATTTAATGCACTATCGGTTACATAGATATAAACCTAATTTTACATTTCGCGTTTAGTTTAAAACATCCCTGCACCAAGATTGTATGTTTTATAGTGTGTATTTAAACATTTGCATTTCCTCCAGACGTTTGGTTGTAACAAACAACCATAAAAACTTACCTAACTACATACGATTTGATTTAGATGAAGTTTAAATGTAACGTGAAATTAAAAAAAATGTCTCTATCTTTGTAACCGATAGTACGTCAATTGGTCCGGTGCATTAAATGCGCGGTAATCACCCCAGGTCATTCAAATACATAGTAATCACCCCATCACATTAAATGCACTTTAATCCCCCCAGCACATTATATGCACGTTAATCAACACATCGCATTAGATGCACTTTGATCATCCCAGCATATTATATGCACGTTAATCTCCCCATCGCATTAAATGCACTTTGATCCCCCCAGCATATTATGTGCACGTTTATCACCCCAGCGCATTGAATGCACTTTGACCCCCCCAGCATATTGTATGCACGTTAATCACCCCAGCGCTTGAAATGCACGCTAATCACACAAGAACGTTAATTTTCGAGAATGTGGGTGACTCACAAACACTCGTCTGTGCGGTCTCGTGCACGCAATATATTAAGGAGGGTGACTGGTGAAGAGGCTTCGGAATACAAGCAAACGACTGCAGGGAGCATGAGTCAAGTACATCTGAGAACCCGCCGCCAGCTGACAGTTACCGTTTAGTTGTCTGACAGCAAGCTGGTGTCAGTTAAAACTTCGTTGGATGTTCTGAGGGTAAATTGCCACTTCGATAATAGGTGAATAGCATTCAGATAATAAATAGGTATGCGCTCTTTCCTTGAGAACAATTTCTCACTGAATAACTTGCTCTGCTCTAATTTTTAAGAACAATCTTTTCCACCACCCGTGCCGTTATATGTGTGCAAAAGAGGTCTGTTACATTTTTTATGCATGTGATTTTTGGGGGTCATAATTGCTACTCATTATGACCAGAGGATCAAGTGCTGCTTCACAGCATATCTGTTGCATTACCATAGCTCTCCTATAAAACGTCAACACCCCACCTTGGGTGACTCTCTCACTCTCACTACTCAAGTTCTCAGTACTCCAGTTATAATTACTGATGCCCTCACTGCCATACCAACCTCCTTAATACAGCCTCTCTACCCCCGGGGTCCTACTCCAGGCTCCCCACTTTACCTTCCCCCCTTCTGGCTCCACGCTCAAACCTGCCCAATCCAATCTTTCCAATCCAGCCTCTACCCACCAGCCTCCCCACTCCTGTATTCACAGGTAAGCCTCCACCCGCCAGTCTTTCCCTTCCAGCATTACCACTCCAGCTTCCCCAATCCAGCCTACCCACTCCAGCCTCCCCCCTTCAGTCTCCCCACTCCAGCCTCCCCACTCCAGCCTCCCCACTCCAGCCTCCCCACTCCAGCCTCACCATACTGGCCGCGTTGAGGCTGCCGAAGGAGTTGATGAACATCTGCACGTGGACGTCCGTGCGCTCTGAGGAGGAAACAAACTGCGAGTCAGTCGGGGCTGTAGCAGGACTGGTACAAGTCAGTCGGGGCAGTGGCAGGACTGGTACAAGTCCGTCGGGGCAGTGATAGGACTGGTACAAGTCAGTCGGGGCAGTGACAGGACTGGTACAAGTCAGTCGGGGCAGCGGCAGGAAAGGTACAAACAAGCCGGTGGAGTGGCAGGAATTGGAGAAGTCAGTCGGGGCAGTGGCAAGAATGGCACAAGTCATTCGGGCAGTAGCAGGAATGGTACAAGTCAGTCGGGGTAGTGGCAGGAATTGTACAAGTCAGTCGATGAAGTGGCAGGAATAGTACATATCAGTCGGGGCAGTGGTAGGAATGGTAAGAGTCAGTCGGGGCAGTGGCAGGAATGGTACAAGTCAGTCGGGGCAGTAACAGGAATAGTACAAGTCAGTCGGGGCAGTAGCAGGAACGGTACAATAATTTGTGAGGTAGCCTAGTAGACAATAGATCTGCAGGCAAAATGTTCACATCTTTAGAATTATTAAACTCCTCGAATAAAATATGTAAGTGTGAATGTTGTTGTTTTATACTAGAGGATAGGCATTCACCAGAGCCACTTCTGACGTTTTGGATGTCCCTCAGCTCTCGATTCCTCCTCAAGAGTCGCACCTTGAGTCCCTAGAAGAACCATGCATTAATGTAGACCTGAGTTTATTGCAATCGGATTCTTGGAGGAACCTGTTAAATTCCTGTCGTTGGGGTACAAACATCTACGGGAATGATATTTTTCTCCATCGTCAACTGTAGCTATGACAGACATTTATTGGATATGGCGCTACAATGTTAGTAGAAGCTAAATGCTACGACCAGCCAGATGCTAACGGTGGTGGCAAAATGATGAATTTTTGCAGAAAAAAAATAGCTGAAATTTTTCAACTTCTGTGTCAAGTGTTTACATGTGCACATAAGTTATTTTGCTCTTGTGTGTAACATATATTACCAGCCACTAACATCACAAGTAAAAATAGTTTGGTTGATCATGATGTCAATAAGTCATACATTGCTATATTTCTCGTTTGAATTTTGAGGTTTATTGAAGCTACAAGTAGTGGAAATCATTTCTGGAACCTAATCGTGACGTCTTTCTTCCCTTGCCCATTTGGACTGTAGTGGCTTGGCGTGGACATTTCAGAAAGAGAAAAATATACATCTTCGCCTGTTTCGTAGTTTTTTTTAATTAAACCTGTTTATACAATTAGTAATTAATATTTTTTTCATGGGAAAAGATGAAATGAATGAGATTTTGCTCCGTTGCGTAACGATTATACTGCAAAAAATCGCATGGATAGAGATAATCAGGAATGTCTAGATGACAATGATTTTGTTGTCTCTGGGCATCCACAACGTTCGGTGATAACCTGAATCGTTCATATCCGCATAAAACACTCAACATCTCATGCGAGGAATATTTATCAGGTAGTTTATGTCACACACCATCCCATTAACGAGCCCTCTGAAGAAACGAAACCTTTTTTATACAGCCTCTTAAAGAGGCATGTTGCAGTAGGCCCCGTCTTTTATCGTAGGAAAAATGTTAAAGACACGGAACTAAACGACTCTCCCGACAGCCAACGGGAAGAAGTGGTGAAATGTTTATGATCTGGACGGCTGACATTGGTGGTGTTGAACATGTATTGCTGCAAACGGTTGAGTTTTTTGAAGTGATTAACATGTGGTACTGCAGAACTGCTTGTTTTATTGAAACGAGGAACAAGTGTTGTTGTAGAACGGTTGATTTGCTTGAAGTGAGGAACATGTGTTGCTGCAGAAGGCTTGATTTTGTTGAAGTGAGGAACATGCGTTACTGCAGAACGGTGGGTTTTGTTGAAGTGTTGAACATCTGTTGCTGTAGAACGGTTGGCTTTATTGAAGTGACGAGCATGTGTTGCTGTTGAACGGTTGACAATATTATAGGGAGGAACATGTGCTGTTGTAAAATGATTGTCATTATTAAAGCGGGGAACATGAGTGATGTAGAAAGATTGGTATCATTAGAGAGAGGTGTGATGTAGAACGGTTGGCATTATTAAAGCGACTAACATGTGCGATGTAGAACGATTGGTATCATTAGAGAGAGGTATGATGTAGAACGGTTGGCATTATTAAAGGGAGGAACATGTGTTGCTGTAGAACCGTTGTCATCATTAAAGCGAGGAAATGTGTGATGTAGAACGATTGCTATCACTAGAGAGAGGTGTGAAGTAGAATGGTTGGCATTATTAAAGGGAGGAACATGTGTTGCTGTAGAACCGTTGTCATTATTAAAGCGAGGAACATGTGTGATGTAGAACGATTGGTATCATTAGAGAGAGGTGTGATGTCGAACGGTTGGCATTATTAAAGGGAGGAACATGTGTTGCTGTAGAACCGTTGTCATTATTAAAGCGAGGAACACGTGTGATGTAGAAAGATTGGTATCATTAGAGAGAGGTGTGATGTAGAACGGTTGGCATCATTAAAGGGAAGAACATGTGTGATGTAGAAAGATTGGTATCATTAGAAATAGGTGTGATGTAGAACGGTTGGCATCATTAAAGGGAAGAACATGTGTGATGTAGAAAGATTGGTATCATTAAAAATAGGTGTGATGTAGAACGGTTGGCATCATTAAAAGGAAGAACATGTGTGATGTAGAAAGATTGGTATCATTAGAAATAGGTGTGATGTAGAACGGTTGGCATGGTATTTGTCCAAAACATTATTTTTCTGGATTACAGCACTTGGCTCTTCATCACCTTAGAAGTGCAGAGCAACGTAGATTACTATTCCTCACTCGCATATCAATTTAAAGCAAACGAAGAATAGAAAAAATTGAACAGGGAGATCCTTATTGTTTGTGCAGTGCCTGAAACAATATTGTTACGTTCTTGCAAACAAAATAAAAATGATCAACATTCAGTACAATAATTACAATTGGGTTTATAGTGACTATAAACCTTCGTTAATTCCCTGACTGTCTTAGTCTAGAATTAAGTCAACTCTGACTGTCTTAGTCTAGAATTAAGTCAACTCTGACCCTGCCAGTACGGCCAGCAGATCCTCAGTAATTCCTTTTATACTTTCAAGCAAGGACGTCTGATGCAATTCTGTTCTGGACGCCATTAGCAAATCTGCTTTCCAACTTTAATCAATAAGTTTGGCGCCCTCGCAGTGTATGCCTCTATCAGGCTCAACAAGAAGGTAGGGGAACGAGGTGGTTGATGAATGTTTGTGAGATACAAATACCCAGTGGTAAGGGTGGTAAAGGTGGAAGAAGAGAATTGGTTCGATCAATGTTGAGTCAGGGAAGTTATGTTCATAATCAATTTAGTGTTCGTAATTCGGAGAGCACTATTTAAATTGGGAAATATTTATTTCAGTGGCCCACAAAAGTGCACAGTTGTACAGATTTTTCTTCGAGTGACAACATGCAGTCTGGAAATTGAGTGATGGTGGAACATTGAAATGTACAATCAAAAGGAACAATCCAACAGGTTAATAAATTTCATCCTTTCAACTGCAAGTAAAAGTCATTTGGTAGGCGTGCGTGCAGAGAATAATTCAGCACGATAAAAAAAAATCGGCTACATTGGGAAATTTTAGCCAAGTTCATTTCTCATTGTGTCTCCATTGGATGTTTTAAATATAAATGTACGTAATTCGAGTTCCAACACATTGATTCGTTACGTCTTAGAGCTGGGCAAGAAGATGGGGGGTTATTATTTGAAGAAGCAAAGGGTTCACGTGAGAAGTCTGTTCCTTTACAAACTTCATGCAATGGGGCAAGGGAAGTAGGCAGATAAGGTCGGCGACTGAGGTGGCGAATGAGGTGGCGAATGAGGTGGAGCAACGAAGATGGAGCAAGAGAGGTAGGGCAATTGAGGTTGGGCGAATGAGTTATGGTGAGTTAGGTGGGGTGAGTATGGTGAGGCCTAGTGAGATGCGGCGAGTGAGGTAGGGCAAGTGAGAGGAGGGGGGGGGGCGAGTGAGATGAGGCGAGTGAGATGGGGCGAGTGAGATGGGCTAGTAATGAGGCGCGAGTGAGAAGGGACGAGTGAGGAGAGGTGAGGTAGAAAAGACGAGTGAGGTGGCGCGAATGAGGTGCGGCAAGTGAGGTAGGACAAGTGAGGTTGGGAAAGTGAGGTGGGACGAGTAAGGTGGACCGTGAGATAGGGCAAGTGAGGTGGGGCGAGTTAGATGGAGCGAGTGAGGTGGAGCGAGTGAGAAGGAGCGAGTGAGGTGAGCGAGTGAGGTGAGCGAGTGAGGTGAGCGAGTGAGATGAGCGAGTGAGGTGGAGCGAGTGAGGTGGGTGGGTGATGCGGTGCGAATGAGGAGGGACGAGTGAGATGGAGCAAGTGAGGTGGGGCGATTGAAGTGGGACGAGTGAGGGGGCGAGTAAAGTTAGGCAAGAGAAGTGGGGCGAGTGAGGTGAGGTAAATGGTGGGGAGCGGGAGCGAGTGAGGTGAAGTATAAGGTACCCGTGTCAGCAATCGGGTCTTGAATAACCGGCTCGGTAGCCGTGTCCGAAACCATGACGCTAATAATCCCGGTAACATTGTCGGTAACCGTGTTGGACACTGCCAGCAGCCGTGTCGTCAATCGAGTCGATAATTGTGTCGGTAACTGTGTCGATAGCCATCTCGGTAACTGTTGGGAACCGTGTCTTCTAACTATTTGTATCCGAATCGACTAAACTCGGCGTCAAAATATAAAAACAAAAATGATCATTTCATTCGTCCATAAATAATGGTCAGTAAATCCAATCTGAATCCTAATGCCTGCTTCCCACGAAGAATTGTTCAAAAATGCTGTACAAAATCATTTACGAAACGGATTTTTATCCATCGCTCGGAGGTGTAGTTGTACACGACGCTCACACCCACGGTTGCTAACCAGACTGAAGGAAAACTCCTTCAACTTTTAAGACTAACTGAAGAGATACGTGCACAATTTTTGCATGAGGTTGAACCATGCAGCTGTTGATGCTACCGAGGCCGTGACGTTAACTAGTTAAATGGTTATTTCTACTCGTATGATATCTACCGAGAAAAAATACGCTACTAACACTTCTCCTGCACTCAAAATATTGGAAGTTTTTGTTTCCCCCGTAATCAATTACACGTGTTCTCGGAATGCATCCATTTATATAAATATCACATTGGATTCCACGGGATTTTTATTCATTCCCGTGCACGGTGTCCTTAAGCCTCGGTTCATGCACTGCCCGCATTGTGCTATTTCCTACGGGCCAGTTTACCCCTAGGAACCATGGGCTTGAAAGTCATCAGATCGAAATGAAATTGGGCATAGAATATTTGTTACCACTGAAGCAAGAGACTCTAAGTCCTAAGCCTGACATTTCAGTGACTTCACATTACTCATTGCAATCAAGAAATAGGGATAAATTGTAAATTCAACTAAACTTAAAAATCCTAAAATACAATAAGAACTATAAGAACCATCATGAGCTGTGCATGAGACCATAAATCTCTCAGTAGTACTGACAAAGTGAATTAGTGTCATCAGCACTCATCGGTACTGGAAACAAAACAGAATCTCTAGACACTTGCATAGTATTTTAACCATAATACCCTCACAGAAGTCGGACAAGTAATGTAACAATGCATCTGCACTCGACCATGGACGCTCGGAACACCACGGTCAGCACGGCAGGCAGGACCGTGTACACGAACTATGGTAATCCTGGCTCTCATTATCACAACAATGGCTGTTGGCATTGGTGGAAGTACAGGGTAATTACTGCTCCAATTCCAGACATTTCATTGATGCCTTGCATTGGCGGTCACATTCTACGCACGTGACGCTTGAGCCGGTTGATTAGGTGATTAGAAAGCCTGTGAGCGTTAAATTAGGTGACGAGACAGCCTGTGAGCAGTAAATTAGGGGATTAGACAGCCTGTGAGCGGTAGATTAAGTGATTAGATAGCCTGTGAGCGGTAGATTAAGTGATTAGATAGCCTGTGAGCCGGTAGGTTAAGTGATTAGACAGCCTGTGAGAGGTAGATTAAGTGATTAGATAGCCTGTGAGCCGGTAGATTAAGTGATTCGACAGCCTGTGAGCCGATAGTTTAAGTGATTAGACAGCCTGTGAGCCGGTAGATTAAGTGATTAGACAGCCTGTGAGCCGGTAGATTAAGTGATTAGACAGTCTGTGAGCGGTAGATTAAGTGATAGGACAGCCTGTGAGCGGTAGATTAAGTGATTGGACAGCCTGTGAGCGGTAGATTAGGTGATTAGATAGCCTGTGAGCCGGTAGATTAAGTGATTAGACAGCCTGTGAGCCGGTAGATTAAGGGATTAGACAGCCTGTGAGCCGGTAGATTAAGTGATTAGACAGCCTGTGAGCCGATAGGTTAAGTGATTAGACAGTCTGTGAGCCGGTAGATTAAGTTATTAGACAGCCTGTGAGCCGGTCAGCGTTGAGTCGGTTGCCCAGTTACGTCGGGATCTTCACAGTGAGTCGGTAGTTTACGTGAGCCAGAGGTGTACGCGGTGGCAGCCTGCGAGCCGGCAATATGAGAAACAGAAGCATGTGAGTCGGTAGCCTGTCAGTCTATTGTAAGTTTGTCGGCGGCCGGTAAGTCGGTGGTCAGTGAGTCGCTTTAATGAGCCGATAGCCTGTAAGTCGGTGACTTGTGAGTCAATAGCTCTAGTTAGCTGATAGTATGTAATTCGGTTGCCAGTGAGTCGGTGGCCTGTCTGTGAGTTGTTTCCTGCTGAGTCAGAAGTCTGTGAGTCGTTGGCAGGTGAGTCTGTGCCCTGTGAATCGTCGGCAGGTGAGTCGGTGACCTGTGAGTTGTCAGCAGGTGAGTCCGTGGCCTGAGTGTCGGTAGCTTGTAATTCAGTGGTCTGTGAGTCGGTAGCCTGTGAGTCTGTGGCTTGTGAGTCGGTAGCTTTAGTTAGCTTATATTCTATTCGTTAGTTGTCGGTGGGTGAATCGGTAGCCTGTGAGTCGTCGGCAGGTGAGTCGGTGACCTGAGTGTCGGTAGGTAGTGAGTCGGTGGCCTGTGAATTGTCGGTAGGTGAGTCGGTGGCTCGTGAGTCAGTAAATTTATTAGGCCGACAGAATGTTAGTCGGTTGTTTGTGAGTAGGTTGTTTGTGCGTCGGTTGTTTGTAAGTCATTAGCCCTTGAGTCGGTGACCTGTGAGTCGGTATCTTGTGAGTCGGTAGCCAGTGAGTCGCTAGCTTGTGAGTCGGTAGCCTGTGAGTCAGTGACCTGAGAGTCGGTGGCAAGTGAACCAATAGCCTGTGAGTAGCCTTCCGGCAATGCTATCCTGAGGATTGCAAATATCCGAATTATCTTTTGTGAATACAAAACCAAGATATTGGTTTAATAGATCGCTCATTCCAGTGTCGTCGGTGTCCAGTTCTCCAAGGTCTTTCTCAATTGTACCTAATACAGATCTTCATTCCTGTTGGCCCGAAATATAGATAAAACATATGTTTCTGAAAAGTATTGGCGTACGCAGCAAATAGATTTGAATAATCTTAATTTTTCACGTTCCAGGACCTACTTAAGAACTCTTCCGATGATGGTGGAATCGTGCTTTGGCAGCTTCATTGAGTGGGTGATTTTTATAAGACGAGCGCTGCGCTACGGCTAAGACTGCAGATGCCGCAGTTCTCCTTTCCAGTAATTAGTCTGATTGACTGCTGGTCGACCGTTATCACGCGGGGTATGATCACATTCAATGTTATTAAGTGTAGTTAAAATATTAATTAACGATTGATTGACGTCACATCAGAGGGTTATATTCGCTGATGTAATCATCTCTAGTAAGCCAATAAAGTTAGCTAACCTAAAATTAGGAAATTTATCGTTGTTTATTGACGTTTTCCACTCGGACTTTATCGTAAAACTAATACAGTTATGGTCGCTAGTTCAAGATAGTTCGGCCACTTCAACGATCGTGACTTGAGAGTCGCTTGCACAAAATTGAATACCTAGGATATTGCAGCAACTTTTTAGGTGTATTTATCATTTCAGGCATGAATTTGTCATCAGGAAAATCGATCAATTGTAGGTGTCTTTACCATTTGGGTCATGATCTTATCGTCAGCAAAAATTATCCGGCGTTGGCATGTGGCAGTGTGGAATATTGTTGTCTCGAAGCTCGATACTGTCTATGTTGTGACGACATCGATGAGGATGTTGTATAGATCGATATCACAACTGCTAATGTGCATTTTGAAGGGAGAAATGTGAGGAGGATTCGACACTTTGTATGCTTGGCCAAATATTGAATAGTGTGTCGTGTCTGCTGCTTGGAGTAGAAACATTGACCATTTATGAAGAATATTTTCGAGGAACAATCTTCCTCCACCCTTTCGGCCAAGTCTGTCTTTGTCAAATAGTGAGTAACCTTGGAGAGTGAATTCGTAAGTGCCCTCCCTACGAAAATTTATGGTTGCGCTACTGACTCTGGGTTGTATAAATTCCTCATCATTTTATGGCTGTCCATCTACCTGTTCGCTTGCCATCACTCTCTGCCGGAGGTACGAAACCAGGTCCGCGTGGCACAAAGCACCTTTCAGTGTCAGGACACAGAGGTGGCGCGTGACATTAAAAGTTGTGTCAAGTGTTGGGTGACACATCAAAATATGACAGCCCGGAAATGATTCAACAACGGGCCAGAGTCTGCTCCTTCCATTTGGGGAAGGGGAGGGGTGTCAGGTAAGTGTCCATGTATTATGAGGAAATGGAATAATTACTACTCTGAACTGGGGGCGAAGAGCATAATAGGGAAGTAGTAGATGTAATGAACATAGTTAATTGCAATTCCTCGGATTTAGGATTTCAAATTTACTCAAGAACAATGACACGTTGACAAATTACTGAAATATCAGAATACAAATGAAATGTACAATGTTTTCGTCAGCGTGAGCTGTTTTGCAGACAGTATTGGCAACGTAGACATGTACTTATTAATATGAACTTCTAACTGAAGTTGGGGAGCAAATTTATCGCTCCATCCCACCAACCGATGGCCTTTGTTCAAGGACGTTCTCTATCCTCCGTTGTTCAATACGTCAAGACAGGTGAGAACGTTACATTGGACTATTGATTTCACGAAAAATTGATAAAGTAAGCTGGGTCACCACCATGTACTCAATTTATTATTTCAACTGATATTTATTTGAAAGTTAGAGTAAAGAATGCCCAACGTGAGGCTGTATATTACATTGCTCACAAAATTGAAGGGATGAAACTGAACGACCGAACTCCCAACGATGGGTTTTTGGTCGTGATGAACACCTGCCCTCTACAGTTATAGGTGGCGTTGAGATGAACACCTGCCCGCTACAGCTATAGGTCCTGTCGATGAGAACACCTGCTCTCTACAGCTATAGGTGCCGTCGAGATGAACACCTGCCATCTACAGCTATGGGATCCGTCGAGAAGAACACCTGCCCTTTGCAGCTATAGGTGCCGTTGAGAAGAACACCTACCCTTTACAGCTATAGGTGCCATCGAGATGACCACCTACCTTCTACAGCTATAGGAGCCGTCGAGAAGAACACCTGCAATCAACAGCTATAGGTGGCGTTGAGATGAACACCTACTCACTACAACTATAGGTCCTGTCGAAGAGAATACCTGCATTCTACAGCTATATGGGCCGTCGAGATGAACACCTACCCTTTACAGCTATAGGTGCCGTTGAGAAAAACACCTGCCCTTTACAGCTATAGGTGCCGTTGAGAAAAACACCTGCCCTTTACAGCTATAGGTGCCGTTGAGAAGAACACCTGCCCTTTACAGCTATAGGTGCCGTTGAGAAGAACACCTCCCTTTTCAGCTATAGGTGCCGTCGAGATGACCACCTTTCTTCTACAGCTATAGGAGCTGTCGAGATGAACACCTGCACTCTACAGCTATAGGCTGTAGAGGGCAGGTGGGCGTCTCGAAGGTACCTAAAGCTGTTGAGAGCAGGTGAGTATCTTGAAGGCACCTATAGCTATAGACTACAGCTATGGTGCCTTCGAGATGCACAATCTTTTCAAATAGCAGCAGCTTCTATTTGTATCCCTCGGGCAGTTCCCTCGTCAATTTTCAGGGTGTCATGACTTGAATCTTTCTTTAAAGCCAGCAACAGCTGGACCCGTCTGTGTGACGTCATGCTGAATGCCGCTACATCGTCAGAGAACTGCAAAGGATTAATCGCACCAGACGTTTTCTAAGATGCTCTCGGGAAGAGCAAGATCAGAATCACGAAAGTAACCCAAGCTTAGGGAGGTTGGTTGTGCGGCAGATAATCCTCTCTCAGTGCTGGGCATATAAATATACTATTCTTCCAACTACTTTGTGCTAATACATCACCTGGAAATCAAACAGAGTACATGAAATATGCTTATTGATTCAGAATCGTACCCAATACTGGCCACTCTCAATATTGTGTTCCAACTTCTCACTCGCCTTTTACTGCAGACGCCAACAGCGCCTCTCACTGTAAACGAGTAAGAGGACAGCGCTCTCAACAACTTTCGATACTCGCAAGCTATAACAATTGGAAGACGAGGCAAAAATGTAGCTGGTGCACTGATATAATGTTTTAAAATTGCAATGCGCATTTCTCACGTGGATATCTAGATCACTCTAACAAATAAAAAGCATCCAACAAACAGTTATGAGAACGATCCTGTTATCAGATACATTAGCAAATACTCAGATAACTTTCATGAAAACAATTTCTCCACAGAAATGGGAAAAACTGCCTAGACAAAGTATGCAGAGAGAGTACCAAGGTAGAGTACCTAGAGTGAGTACCTAGAAAGAGTATTCTGCGGACCTCTGTTCACAGCCCATTCACGGGACGAGCAGAGGAAACCGAATTCAATGGCATAAACCAGGTAATACACATCATTTGGCTTCACACCAAGAATTTAGAACATACCCATTTACATGGTTAGACTGACTGGCTCTTTATTGACACTAGATTGGGATGGTGTCAATAGTCATTATAAGATTTGTATGTTATGCACTCCCATGTATATTTTAGAGGCTACTTTACTCATGAACGTCAGGCCCTCACCCCATTATTCTTGTCATCTTTCTGTCGTCGCCAAACAGCTCTCGACCATTTCATCACCAACGCTGCTAGGATAAACGACACGCACTACACACGCGCGTCTGTTACTTTATTAGATTTCTGCAAGGAAATTTCAGGTAAAACTCTAGAAACGAAACTAGATACTTTACCTAGATAGTGTTTCTCGCCGATCACTAATTATAGTGAAGCATCATGTCCTCAAATGCAAAACGGCTTAGCACTGAAACTATGCGGGAACAGCTGGCTCTTACTAACTTGAAAGCTCGAGGGAACAGCTGGCACTTACAAACCTGAAGGTTCAAGAGAACAGCTGGCACTTACAAACCTGAAGGTTCAAGAGAACAGCTGGCTCTTACTAACTTGAAAGCTCGAGGGAACAGCTGGCACTTACAAACCTGAAGGTTCAAGAGAACAGCTGGCTCTTACAAACCTGAAGCCTCCAGGGAATTCATCTAATTGGATCATAGATGGGGAGTTGTCGGACACATGAAAGAAAAATCGTTAGCGA
>SDVV010013329.1:0-15147 GCA_016164225.1 Gammarus roeselii | reverse complement strand
TGCTCTGCAGCGATCAGACTCACAATACTGTTATCTCGCGTCGCTCAAGCTCTGTTCATTGTTGTTTTGCAGCGACTAGGCTCTCGATGCAGTTATCTAGCGCCGCTGAAGCTCTATTCATTGTTGTTTTGCAGCGACTAGGCTCTCGATGCACTTAGCTCGCGCCGCTGAAGCTCTGTTCATTGTTGTTTTGCAGCGACTAGGCTCTCGATGCAGTTATCTCGCGGCGCTCAAGCTCTGTTCATTGTTGTTTTGCAGCGACTAGGCTCTCGATGCAGTTATCTCGCGCCGCTCAAGCTCTGTTCATTGTTGTTTTGCAGCGACTAGGCTCTCGATGCAGTTATATCGGGTCACTCAAGCTCTGTTCATTGTAGCTGTGCAGCGACCGATGAAGTTACTTCGCGGTGCTCAGGCCTATTTTTGTCTTTATTGCCTGCTCTGAGCACAGATCTACACCCGGGTATTGATTTACAGCTATTGCTTCGAATACAGTTTTGAACTGTAATTATTGTTTACTGAACTTTGTTGTTCACAAGAACATGTTAGCAGAAACTATTATCAAATAAGACTAACATGAGATGGTAGGTATCGTTTTGATTCATGTACAATCATATGCAATGTACGGGAATGGAAAGTTTCAGACCTGCATGCTATTTGTTTCCCCAAATGTTTTTTTAGGGAAATAATAATTGTTTGCCTTCAAATGCAAACGAAATAATATTTTCATCACTCATATAACTTATTTGAGTAATTGTATAATTCTTAACTGTGCATTTAAGTTTATTTACTAAGTGGGAACAACGAATTGAAAAAACATATATTTGCTGTTATACACTCACACTGAAACAATATAGCCATTTTCGCTCACGGGTCCGGCCGAACGACCCCGCAACACACAATCCGGGTCATGAGTGAGGTCCGAGGTCAGTGTCAGCAGCAGGACCTGACAGGGTCACTGGTTTACAACTGCTGCGTCATAATGACCGAGCCACCCTCTCCACACCCACGACCAACACTTTTCTCTACGAGATAAGGGCGTAAACCCCATCAGGGCAGCGTCAAGAAATACTCAATTTACAACTATTCTCCGCTCTCGCCTATCCATTAAAATTTAATGGATAGGCGGGAGCGGAGAATAGTTGTAATGTTCCATCGGTACCTTCGCACTCATTTCTCTCCTTCTTAACACCTGCTTCACGCCATTCACCCACCAAAACATCGGTCTACCCCTATAGGCCTGCGTCCACTCATCTCCGCTTTTATCATCCTTCTCACTAATCTCCCATCATCCATCCTCACAATGGGCCTGAACATCTCGGAACACGCGAATCTACTCTGTCCTGTAACTTCTTCATCATCCTCGTTCCAATTCAAACAACGTCATTGATTCTGTCTCTCATCGTCATTCCCGCTAAGCCCTTGAAGCATTTCATCTCGAAAAAAAATACGTTCTCCCTCTCCCACAAGTCTCAACTCCGTCGAGCCCAGTTGGGACAATCACCCGCTCATGCAACCTCCTCTATGATTCCATTCCTACTTCCTACAGCTCATTACATTTCTCAGTGCACCCAACACTACACCCCTTCTTTATTCGCGACTTTACCTGATTATCCAGAATTTCAGTCTTTTCCACATGAGAGCCCACGACCTTCAAACACTGAACTTCCTCCAATAACTCTTTATTTAGAAGGACACTAATTTTGCTCTCACCGATATTCCTAGAACATCTCCGCGTCTCACTCACTCTACCAACTCCTTCACTTGCCTACACTGTGTCTCCTCCGATTCCTCATCTAATGCCGTATCATCCAGAAACAGTCTCTCACTCAACAGTCAACTACGCCCATTTGCTTCCAACAGTTCTAAGCCACGATCCATTACACTCACGTTCACCTGCCTGACCACTCCATCCATGTAGGGATTAAACTGTCAGGGAGACATAACGCACCCTTATCTTAGACCCACTTTCACTGTGAACCGAGCACTTACCTCGCTCCTCACTTGGAAAAATGCTTGGCTGCCAACATAGAAACACTTTCCCGCATTCAAAAGATATCCGCCCACTCCTCACAACCTCAACGATCTCCACAGGGCTTCACTGTCGACCCTGACGTAGGACTTTTTCAGATTCATGAAGGCTCAGAACACATCTTTTCCCTTTGCAAGATACTTCTCACAGACTTGTCTTAAAGTAAAAATCTGAACCGCACACCTCTACCACTGCTGAAGCAACACTGTTCATGGCCAATTGCCCTACCCGTACAGTCTCAATTCCTTTTCATCAGCCTTCTCCCGTACAACTTACCGGTCACATATAACAAACTGTTACCACTCGAGTTGCAGCATTAATTTCTATTGCTTTCATCCTAAATACAGCGCCACTCAATCGACACCACGCCTGACACAATACACAGATTTAGTAGCCTCACCAGCTATTTCACAATCGTTATTGCACCCTTTTTCGGCACTCAGTAGCAACGCCGTCCGACATAAGGTCTTTTCCTGCTTCCATCACTTCTACCGCCTCCTGCAACTCTTCTTTAGTAATGTCCGCAACAAGTCTCTCAAACAAAACTGATATCCGTGCACCACCAATCACATCAACAATGTCAGTCTCTGTGACATCCTCGACATTCAACGACTCATCAAAATATTCTGCCCACCATTTCTGAACATCGCCGTTTTCCCACAACAACTGGCCGTTTTCATGAATAGCCTTTCTTGTAGCTTAGTTCCACTTGGTTCTTCCAACTGAAATCTTTCTTGGTTTCCGTTCAATGCTGGTCTGCCATCTCGTAAGCCGAATTTATATGGTGTGATCCGATTAGCCACCAGTGCATTTTTCAACGTTAAATTAATTTACCACTTATCGGACAAGTCCACTAGTAAATCAAAATCCCTTTGGATTGTAATGCGATCTTGCTCACAGTCCGCTTTCTGCAGAGTTGTGTGCCGTCAACAAATTTAGATAACCTGCTGACGATGTTTCTGTCGAGGTCATTTACTCAGATTATAAAGAGGAGGTGCCCATAGACACTGCCCTGTGATACTCCAGATGTTGTCGTAGGCCACTTACTTTTCCTTAGCTAAAACAAACCCGTTGCCTGTGGCCCATGAGCCAAATTCGCATCCACCTGGCCGAGCTGCCGATTATGCCGAACGCCTCCTCTTTTAACAGCAAAGCGTTTACAAAGGAACTAATCAAATATTTTTCGAGGTCAAGGTAAATGAGTTAGACAGCTTTAGTTACGTCATATTTCTCGTCAAAATTGTCAAAAAGATTGGACAGACGGCTAAGTTTGCTACTGAAACAGTGTTGGGTTTCCGTGATGAGGTGGCTTCAATCGAGGTGACATGTTATACCTGTTTTCATCAATGTTTCCATCACAAATGTGAGACAGAATAGCTTATAGTTTCCTATCCATTGCTTACTATTTCTCTTGAAAATGGCTGTGGTGATCACAGTTTTCCAATCATCCAGAATAATTATATGCATGATCCTATAAAAGAACTCCGTCAGCAGACTGTTTACGATTTCAAAGAAAGTACGTAACATTCTTGGATGCAGATCATCTGGTTTTGTAGACTGGTAAATGTTCAATTTACTAAGTTGTTCCTCAACCTCATCAACGAAGAAGTAAATATTTTCCAACGGTTGCAGTTCTTCGGGAAGTTCGACTTTTGGGATAATATTCCTATTCTCATTTGTAAAGACGGTTGCAGAGTATTTTTGTGCAGTACGATCGACATGTCTGAATCGGAGAATTTTAGATCACCGGCACTATTTCGTACCGGGCCAATGCTATCACGAACATCACGTCTCTCATTCACTACAACACGTCTCTCATTTACTACAACACGTAACTCAAACGCAGGATTTGGTTGTTATTCAGTAACTATTGTTCTACTGACTAGACGTACAGCAATCTATGTAAGATGCGTTGAGACGGGACATAATAGTCAGGTCTTTTTCTATTTTATAGCTGCTACCTTGTAGACACCTATTTTATACCTTGAAGCGAGTATCCACCTAGCAAACAACTAAACAGCTGCTCTACAGCTATGATATGCCTGGAATGGTTGATATGGTATATCTATACACTTTTTTTGTTATGTTTCCCAGCCGTAAATTAATCTCCATTGTACATTCGTTTTGGATTTTTGTACCCCACCCGCGAGATAATATATTTATTTTCAATCAATATTTGTCACTACTTATGATATTCCTACGAGACTGATACAACATCAAATCGCCAATGTTATTTTTTGGCGGCTGATACATGGATGTCGACTTTCAGGAGTAAAAAAAAAAAAAATACCCGACATCACGGCTATGGAGAACCACTGGGAACACAGGATTTTATTCAACAAGAATCAATTCTAAAAAAAATAGGTCAGGATCATGCTGTACTTTGTCACCTTAATTTAGAAACTTTTATCTAGGAAACGAGAGAGAAATGTTCAGTCCGGCCAATTGCGGGGAGTACAACATAATTAATTCTATCAATAAGTGCCTATCATATTTAATTTACGTTTATTTGGAAGCCTTTCTATGAGCCGTTTAAATTTAAATCAAGCATTTCCTGTTGGTCAAATCATATTTTCAGCTTTGCAATGCCGACGTCTTTCAGATATTTCATGATTTATCCAGATTCTGTGATATTTTCATGATCTGGAAAGGCCTGAAAGAGGATAATTTGCCCAAACCCTTAAAATGATGACATGAGCATAAGTCAGTCTGATTTTTGCCTAATTGAGATTTTTTCCAACTAAAGGTCATAAAAACTGCATGGAATAATGCAAATTGTGAGTTGCTCTGGGTTAGGACTTTTAATTAACTTAAATTCTGTACAAGCTAACACATGTCTTTCTGATCCCCATCCGCTCAAACGCATACATTTTTTAACCCACACATTTACGCAATAACAGGTAAACGAGGCATATAAATGAGTCAGAAAAGGTGAGGCAGGGTGGGAGGCAGGATGTTCAGGCAGGCAAGTGCGTCATGAAGGCAGTGAGGTGAGTCATTGAGGTGAGATAGTGATGCCAGGCAGGGAGATGATGAAGAGGGGTGAGAAATGGATTTAAGAAAATGAGGACAGGCTGGGGTGAGGAAGGGAGGTGAGGCAGTGATGCAGTGCATTGAGGTGAGACATGGAGTTAAGAAAGAAAAGTGAGACAGGAGGTGAGGGTGGCAGGTGGAGCAAGTAGATGAGGCATTCAGGCAGTTGAGGTTATGAGATGAGGCCCTGATGTGGGACAGGAAGGTGAGGCATGGAGATGTGGCATGAGGTTTAGGGAGAGACGTGAAGCAGAGAGGCAAGGCAGAAAGGTGGTATGGAACGCTGCTTTGAATTAACGATTGGAAAATGGGTTCCCCTGTCGGTTAGAGAATAGAATGGGATACAATATTTCACAGATAAAAAATACGTCGACAATTTCGAATGGTAGTTCGCATTGCGTTAATGCAGGCTGATGAAGGAAACCTCTTTTATAATAATCTCAATCCATAAAAAACTCATACATAAATATTTCAATTTGGTTGTGAATAAGCTGTGTGAGTTCCGGTTTGCTGTAACAGAATCCTGGCTTCTCGATGGCTGACAAGTGCGTTCTTGATTTCACTGGAAACTGCTTTTTTTTGGGCTATGAACTTTCAATAAAAGTTCACCGTTAAAAGAAGTGCCGAAAAGCTTCCAGGATTAAAAAAATTATGCTCATTATCACGGATAATGGAGAATAAGGATAAAAAAAATCTGAAATTCAATAGTAAAGCAATGGATACAAGAAATTAGGTCAGGATCTAGAGGTGTGCTGTGACCTCACTTTATACTCTTATATTCACGGAACGAGGAAGAATTTAGCTGTTCTGTTTGTTTCAGAGGGTACAAAAGAATGCATTCTACTGATGGTGGATTTCTATAATCCCTCTACAATGGTTTTAATGCATTCTCTAAACTTTTAAAAATGGAGTAAAACAAGCACTTGACACTAAAACAGCAGTGAACTCCGCAATCGGAATGAATTCGGAATATTGGACGATTTATTTTGACCGTAAAAGAGTTTTCTTACAAGGGGTTGATTTTGTTACTGAGGGGCTCATTTACCACCACCGCCTCAAACACTGCAAATATAGATGACCCGATCATTGTTCCATCTAATTTAGCTATATATTTTTTCTAGTGAAAGGTATCAAAGAGCAGCGTGAAATGGTGCTCACTACAAGCACACTTTGTACTCTCAATGTAAATATTTCACTCATGCAAGTACCCAAACATTTGTAACATTAGACTCGTGAGTTTTTAGCCCTTCTAACATTGATCCCTACTGACAAAGCATGAGAATGTCACATAGATCACCTATGCTATTGACCTTCAGAAGCAATTTTCTCGACCAGATTTTTTTTTTTTAATTCTAGTCTAGCTAATAGTTATGTTTTGGACCCTCTCGTTAATCTCAGTGACTACAAAGTGATTTTGTAAAATTAACTTCAAACGAATCGCTCCCTGCACGGCGAAATGGAGTGCACATGTGGAATTGTTTCACACAAAAAAAATAAAACATCATCAAATCTCCTTGCACTTCTGTGCAACGTATTTCAAACTCACCGCACGCCCATAACATTTTACCATATATCAGGACTACTGAATACATATCCTATTCCTTCTCCTGAACTCGTTGTTTGGCTCCTCGCAGTACATCACTTGACAACAGAGTGGAGAAATGGTCCACTGCATGGGACCATTAGTTAGGATTTTGTCGCAACGAATTCGGTGTTTCCTCGGGCGAGATCAGCAACGATCTTGCAGGGACCAGCGGAGCCACATGGAAAAGAATAGGGATGATTTGCAGAGGCAGAGGAACAGTTGGAGAAAATAAATTCTTTGCGACCGAGTGAGTTACAGTTTATGTTACTTTACTGTACCTATCTAATTATGGTTGTGTCTAATATAATGTTTTTGCCTTGGATTAAGATTGCCATCTGTGAAGCTGCATTCTTTCAACAACCCACGAAACCAATACTGATGTATATTTTAATGGTTTTATTAACTCACTTTATATGCGACTCTTGTAACGACGAGACAACTTGCAGTACTTCATAGTGGACATTATTCAACAAAATTACCTGCGGCAGCGGTGCCTTGTGAAGTATATTCATCTTAGTTCGTCCCGATATACGTATTTTCCACAAAATTGTTATCTATATATTTATTTCATTTAGATACTTCACTTCGTTGTAGGGCGAGGGGGAACCATAGAAAGAGTGCGATGCACAGGCATAGCCCAACAATTATTCTACTGATGATTGTTCTTTTTAATACCGTGATAATAGATGTAACATTCAACAACACCTTGGAAAAGCACTTCTGCAACTTTCAACATATATTTGGAATGTCCAATATTAGCCACCCAGGTATAAGTAACGTGTGTCAATTGAGAGAGTTGTCAAGTAGAATCATAAATCGTGTTTATTAGATAGTGGTCTATGGGAACATAATTTGTGAGTGAAAGCACACAGATATAAGTCGTTCAGATTTTTTTTTTTTAAACTATACATTCATCTCTGACATATTCTCATCCGCATGGTGTTGCTAAAACTTACATACTCCACACACATACATTCCTGCGAAACAATGCTACCAATATGTTGTTACTCCTTGTATATGCCGAAGAAGAGCGAACGGTCTAGAGGTTTCGAACGAACGAAAGGTGCCGAACAAACTAGAGGTGTCAAACAAACTATAGGTGCCGAACAAACTAGAGGTGTCAAACAAACTAGAGGTGCCAAGCAAACTAAAGGTGCCGAACAAACTAGTGTGGCCAAAAAAACTTGAGGTGCGAACAAACTGGAAGTGCCGTATAAACAAGGGGGTACCGACGAACTAGTGAGGCCGAACAAACTGGAGTTGGCGAACTAACTAGTTGTGCCGAGCAAACTAGAACCTCTGAAGCTAGACACACGAAAGGAACCCTTCAATTTCCATGGGCGGGGTTTTCTAAATATATCATATAAAAACTATAGAATTTTTAACATATATATATCGTTTAATATACATTTCCGTTTCATAAGACTGGTGGAAATGTGGAAAGTTACGAATCTATTTTATTTATGTTAAATAGTGAACAAATTGCTGAACATTTTGATTTAATTTAACGGAATCAATAGTGTTCAACCTATCTACTAGCTTACAAGAAACACCGTTGACTGACCGCCCATACGATCTCATACTGGGTATTCAGTATGGGATCGTATAGGCGACCTCATACTATCAACAAAGGGATCACATCTGAATATGGCTGTGCGTATCGGTGTTAGAGTTTAAAAATATCTTATAGGGGACATTAATTGCTTTCTTTTGTGCACGTTTAAGAAACAAAATTCTTGACAAATTCTTTAATCAAATTTCTAAAACTGCAATAAGATATTGTCATTTATGTTATGTCTGACTCTAAAAAAAAGCGTGATTTGCAGTATCTCTGTGGGCTTGCGGGAATTGCAGTATCTCTGAGGGCTTATCTGGGGTGATTGTATACGCTCATCCTATTCGAAAAAACATAATTATTTTCAGTTGATTGGAATTAAACTAACGACTGGAACACCTCCCAGTACGTCGTACTACGTCTTATAGAATCCTTTCTCCGAGTCCTGGTACTGCTAAACAGTGTATTAACTACACAACTACTGCTTCGGTGAGATTAACATTGATTTGTTTAAGTAATAACCTCACTTCAAGCAGTGCCGAGATCTCGAGATTACGACGTCGATTGCGGACTGTAAGGTGCGTCGTGTGACGGATGCAAAGATGGCATCAAGTGCAATTTACGTATGATATAAACATTTCGTTGTATTCCTGATTTTGCAACATGATTAAAACGAGAGAAAGGGTAACGGCAGCTATATATATCAACATTTTTTTGAAAAATTTAATGATTTTGGCAATGAGGATTTGAGGAATTAATATATGTATAGGTATGATGACTGTGTGAAAAATATGACAATGCACAGATAATATATAATTCGTCGTCCGCCTAATGATTAGTTATAGGTATCGCAAGTAAATAAATTTTCTTTAGATCCCACCAATGGGTGTTTAATGTTCCAGGACACTCTATTCTCCATTGTGTAAAATACACTACGAATGGGAAATTCAACTCATGATTCCTATAAAATAATGGAAATAAGTTAGGTCAATTGACATTTAAATTATCATGACAATATTCTTTTCTCATGGAACTTCAACAAAGATTCTGATAGTTGAAAATATTCCACATTGGATTCCTTGGGATTTTTATTCACACTCGTAATGTTTGGCACACCAATCACAATTTTAATAACTAAGTTCATAGTTACCATGATTGGGTATGAGATTTGTTGAAGGAATTTGGTGAAGAAAAGCTTTCCTCAAACACAATCAAGGACGTGAAACGCTTTTTCTTTAGTCTCACAAATGATTCGACTCTCCCTCCCCAGCTGACGCTGGTAGAAGTTTTTCCCCACGCTTATGGGGTGGTTATTGGCCATTTGAGAGGTCACCCAGAATGTCTCACGGGCTCAGAAATACTCGAACCACAACCTGCAGCTTTCAACGGAGGTTTAATGTGAGGAGAGGTTGACACGATGTTATCGGGCTGATCTCATTTGCGCAGAAAAAAAAAATTCCGATGAGCTATACAAAGGACGCTGATAATTGATTAGATTACTACATTTTCGAGATAACAAATAATGCGTTTATGAAACATACAAAAAATCACATTGGAAAGGAAATGACTCTGATGAATAACAAATATCTGGTATGGTAAATTGCAAAATGGAACCACATTACTGCACAAGAATTTCTGAATTTACATGTCCACCTTACATGTCCACCTTACATGTCCACCTTACAATCAAAGGTACCTAAACTGCTTCTTTTTCATGTTTCCAACAATCGAAATCAAACTTTTAGCAGCTGTGTATTTGAAAAAGACAGTTAAGATTTTATTTATGGGTTCTGGTGAATTTGCGTTCGCCTATTGTTTTTCGAAGAATATTCAAGGGCGCATTTTATACATGAAATAATCGTTAGCAATGAAAGGTAATTGATTCAATGCTTTGTAAACAAGCAATGAAGTAGAAACGTTAATGAAGCGGCACAGTCAGAGAATATTCCATTAACAATAGAACACCGGAATTACAATAATTGCCAATGTTATCAAAACCCAATTTTTGTTTTCATCGTCTGCATGTACTAATGACTCGGTTCGGCACCCAAATATTACAAATATTATCTGATTCTTACTTAAAAGTTTGTTATAATTCATATGTATTTTGGCTAATAATCGTAGTATGGTGGTTATTACTTACTCACTGGAGTATATTGTCTAACCCAGCAATCCCATGACGTCGCTCTCATCCATCCACGTCCACTCTCACCGACCGATGCTGTGCGGCTTCCATTTGTTTTGACAACACTGCAAAATTGTACTTTAAGAAGAGATAATTGCTGCGAACACGCTTGAGGTAAAACTTTGAACCATTTTCAAAGCGTCCTACACTCGTGAGAAAGTGCACATTTTGAAGTTCATATATGCAAATCAATCGGCTCGCATTGGTTGCTGCTTATATACAAACAAAAGACGTCGGTTTTGAAAGCAGACAAGCAAACAAACTATAAAAATTAATATTCCTTATTCATACACAATCGGTATGGTATTCGTAGGGCAAGATAAATAAATGTGTATAATGATAGCCTTAGTTCAACACATCAGATAAAGTAACAATATGCAGTTCATCACAACGTGTAACTGAGTAAATAGAACGTTTATGAACGGTAGGGTACATATTTATCTCATAGGTGAACATGAGTGCAAGACTCATTCCGGGAAACGTCATGAACCAAAATCTATTGAAGTAAGTTTAAAGGACACAACACAAATGAACTCCTGATGACCTAAAGTACAACGATCGTACATTGAAGCATTTAGCTAGTAGTCTTAGTTAGAACGATTCAGCAGCAAATCAGTGAGAAGCGAAAATCTGAAAGGCTTACGTTATTGTTTGATAAAGCATTGGAGTTTTGCCGTAAGCACATCTAAAAAGATTTCTGCGTCCGGCCACAACATTGCTCTAGAGATATCATTTTCGTATACACGGATTCGAAAATATGTTATTGTTCAAGCCAGAATTTTCAGTTAAATAAACAATCTGAAGGTGAACGATAATTTTGAGGGTACGAACACTTCACCAAAGCTGTGCAGGGTAGACAGTGAGGAACTTTACCGGGAATCGGGCGCATTTGCTATTCACTTTAGCGACTAGGCTCCTGAAGCTGGCAATCCCTCTCTCAGTTCACGCAAATACGACGAGACCGACCCCTCATGTTCAGAAAATCTTGAAACTGTACTTGACGGTCAGCATCTGAACATCTGTGATGTTCTTGACAATGCTGGTACTGTGCGTTGTGAAACCCTCAGAAAGTGAAACGATAGCTTGGTTTGTGCTATGGAATTGTAGCATCAGCTAAATTTGGTCCGACTATGAATCACTCTACCAGGTAAATAGAATTGAACTGATGCTACCTTGTACTCCAGACTCATGCGAGACTTTTGTACTGCAAAACTTCCAAAAAAAACTATTACGATCATCACTCAGTTATGAAATGTTGGAGAACTTAATTTTGTTCCAATTTGGAAGGTATTTCCATATTAAGAATGATACGTTAATTGAAACCATTGCTGTAAGTTCAACTGAATTGCCACATTACATCAATTTATTGCTCATATGAGTTATATGACTTCTCTCTGGTTTGACTTTTGATGTCGAATAATAAATAAGAACTAACATTTCATCAAACTAATTATGTAATGAGACTATGATAATATCCGAATATGTGACATTTTATATAGAAAATCATTTCTATTCTGAAGTTCTGCCGTCTGAAATGCGTAGATATGTTAATAATTCGTCTGCAATTTAGCTTGAAGCGAGTTCTTGTGCTAATTTCAACCTTGAAATCATGATTCATGAGTGATGAGGTATTATAAGTGTAGTTTAAAGGGTGGCTAAACGTGCCGTGGGGAGAAGAAGGGTGGCTAAACGTGCCCTGTGTGGGAAATTAGGGTGCCTAAACGTGCCCTTGGGGGAAATAATGGTGCCTAAACGTTCCCTGGCGATATGGGGTACGAAAACGCTTTACTATTATAGGGTATTGTAGTATTTAATCGATCTGGCTGTGTGTGTAGTATAGGGTTTTATGTAATGGGGCTGATACGTTTATTGCAATTCCATTGATTGATCGGTATCTTATTGATGGGTATAATTTAGTTTTCAAATGGGTAGGAAACAACAACAGGCCTATTGGCCCAAACTAGATTGCCTTTTGATAGCAAGAGGATTAGTTCTGAAGTAGAACGTCCAAGATATCTTCGTGTGACATTTATGTTTTTTATAACAACACGCAATTTATCAGCAATTTATCGGCGATTCATGTAGAACTTATCGAACCGCGACTTGAACGTTTCGATTGTATTGTGTTATGTTAAAGGTTTCAAGGTTGCGATAATCGGGTAAATCATGGTAGGAATGATCAAACATTGGTTTCGGAAAGGTCTTTTTATATAAAAAAGTAACAAGACAAAAGTTACTCTATCAATAGAGTACTGAATATAGATTTGTAATAACGGACACAGAGTAACAAAAGTGTAAATGAACATCAAAAAGAAATGTATCAAGTGTAAGATGAGCGTAGGATAGAGTAGAAGCCTACACCCAAAGGCTTCAGCTTCAGCTGCTCTGCCCGATGGCTGTGGCTGATGGCAAGTGTCCGTCTCTGCCCTCTATCGTTCGGGTCTGCCCTGAATAATATGTGGGAGGGCCATGTTCATGAGTATGAAGGGATCCTCCAATAAGGGAACAATTCACAATTTTGGACCAGCTAAAGAGGCGAGGCGTTGTAATACCCAGACCACATTGGTACTCTACAATTGAGTCCGTTAAGTAATATACAGGCTCCTCCCATCTATTGTTTACCATATATGATCCCCCTGAGCTAAACAGTGTTATTGGATCTAGTCCATCCTATTGCCAACACACGGAGTTTCACAAGGTGCGCAAATGGCCCTCAACTCGTCAATGTCTCCTACGTCACACGATCCGCGAACGGGCCACCTGTTTCTTTTAAACAAACATCGGAGGGGAATTAAAAATATGCAAGGCAAAGAATTTTTCGTGTAACTTAAGCTAGGGGTTAACAGGCCTAAGGCCTACACTGTTTCTAGGACACACATTACGCACCTCTCGATGGTAATGTTCGGTTAGCCAAGTTTTATAAAATATGTGCCAGCGGAGGCCGATCATAACACCCCCCTTCCTTTATTTGAATGAATGTGTCCTCACATCCAAGCTCTGTGTTTGCAAGTTTTTGACATAGGGCTACCTCGACCCAGGGTCGTTCCATGTAGGAAGACAGGCTGCGTGGAGTTTTTAGACATGATTGTATGTGATACAGTGTGCTAAGAGGTTGGTTGTATCATTTATACGTTTTTTGTCGAGAAAAAAACAATTCTCTAACGTGTGATTACTCGCAGCATAAACATTTATGGCATGTTTCGCACGGTTCGATCAATTGTTGAAAAAAAAAATCGATATACGTGTTAGGACATGGCGGCCAATATATATATATATATAGCTGAATGCAATTTTTTTTTGAACTTTGATATTTTGCTTAGGGCATGCCACCATGTGCTAGACTCTCTCTGTACCCATCCTTACAACGTTTTTTCCTAAATGACAGGATGCCACGGAAAGATGGGATATTATTTTGCTCATTTCAGCGTATGTTGGTTCAAGGTACCGTTGAACTAACATAGGCAAAACGGGAACAAAGCTTATGATCTAATTACACAATTCGGGAGACATGACTTATAGAATAATTACCTTACACATTATTATGGACATAGTAAAGTATCACACGCAGGTGACATGTTGACCCCTCACACATTTTATTATTTACATATTTTCACCTCTTCTAAGAATTTTTTCAATAAACTGAACTTGGATACGCATCACTCTAATAATTACATCGGACATACTGTATTTTACATTTGATCATACGACTATTTTTATTCGGATTGTGACCACGATGTGTTATTTTTTGTTAATGTATTTTGTTTTTTTGGTTTACACGTTTTGAACCAAATGATTTGCGGGTATTTTATTCTACTTGGTCGGTTAATTGGGGTTAACGGTTTTGAAATTCATGATGCTCGGTTTTACTCTCTCGTAACCCCACGCTCTGTGTCCTGGGGGTTAAAGTGGGCTGCCGTTTGCCTATCTTTTCAAAGCAATTTGTCCGTACAGTTGCCACGACAAAGCTAACATTATAAATTCCGATGTTAATTATTTTCCGCTTCTGACCTGAGTCAGAGATTGTCGCTTAGGAACGATTTGCCCGCTTCTGACCTGAGTCAGTAAGTTGTCGCTTAGAAACGACTTGCCTTTGTCTCCCTTTATTTACCGATCCATCGCATGATTTGTTTTGTCCTAGGTTTGAGTTGGCTTGGTGACGGTTTGTTCAATCATTCCTCTATTCACGCGTTCGCTCGTTTTGCACTCATATATCCACTTAAAGAAAAACATACTATCTTGAAATTTGAACTATAATTTTCTGCAAGTGCATTCCGACCTGAATGCTACACGACAGTTTATCGACAACACATGAAATGTACCTTACATGATATAAAATTGAAATTTATAACCGTACATCGGACATACTAAACGTGTCACCTAACCAATTGGTCATGGAAATTTTTAAAATTGGACTGTAATTACCTGAAATATAATACCGCATTTCCACGCAGACTTGAATGCTACACAACAATTTATTAACAACACTCGAAATCAACTTTACATGAATTATTGAAATTTATGAGATCTCATTGGACATGACACATGACCAGTTGGTCATATAAATTTGTAACTACTGCACACGAATGTTTGAAAAGGAAAAACATGACACTGTATGTACTTTGCCGCGAAACGGGACACAAAATAATTATTCGGTGCATGACCTAATCACGAAATCGACTTTACATGAAGTGTTATTGAAATTTATGAGAGCTCATTGGGCATGACACAAGACCAGTTGGTCATATAAATTTGTAACTATT
>SDVV010013328.1:0-15147 GCA_016164225.1 Gammarus roeselii | reverse complement strand
TTCATTGCACGCTAACATACGTTGTCGACTTTCTCTTCGAGTCTTTTATTTCGTTTACCTCACAACACTTGAGGATGCCTGCGGACATGCTAACTCTAGTTTCTATACATGCGTTGAGGCTATTTTGAGTCATTTTAATGTTCGTAGAAACATAACACACATAACCGATGCTTATCATATTCGAAATAGCATCGCATTGAAATATTTTTCCTCAAATGAGGCAAACTTAACTTTCCTTAATTATACAATCGACTGACACACTATCGCGGCTTTTATGTTGTGAAGTCACTATGACTCCGTAAACAACTCAACATTTTACAATTTGGGTACCTAATTGAAGAAGACTCGGGATCAGTTTGGGGACACGGCTTCATTCATCAATGAAATAACTGTCCCATTATGTGCATGCCATATATAAATATTTCCTTGCTCCGAGTAAATGAAATTTCAAGAGCAAATACCGTAGAGTCAAGTTCATTTTTTCGTACATAAATGGAGTCCTAATTTATTATATTTTTGGATGAATTCTTAAGTTGGACCAAAATATTCCCCAACCGATGTTATTCCTACCAATTGAAAACCTATGATGAAATATTGTCTCTTTCTTTGTTAGGCTAATAAACAGTTTTTTTTAATAATTGCTAACACCTGAAATATTTCTCAATGATGGGAAAACGGCACACCCAAACTGAGTCATCACACACCATTAGGGTTTCCAAAACAGTGCGCCAATTTTACAACCTAAAAAAAAACTAATTGGAAATAAAAATTACATTGTTCGACGCTGATAAATGTTTCATTTAAGTACTAAGAATCGGTTTCATTTAATCATCACAGTTTTTAATTCGTACGCTATTGAGCAAAGGCACGAGCCCTAACGTGAGCGTAGGAAATATCCACGGAAGGAAATAGGAACTATTTATCTCAAACTAATCTATCAAATTCTGTAGGTATACAACGAAAAATAAATTAAAGTATGATTTCAGTTATAACTGGAATTTTCGAATTTTACAGTTGTAGTTTCACATTTGTATCGAGTCAGCGTCATGCAGGTAACAAGAGAGTGTGAATCTGTAATGTCACTTCGTTTAAGCGAAGCAAAAGCGTGACATTTTCCAACAACAATTTTCTGAACAATTTGGCCAACCGAACGAAATATTTTTGAGAATGTTTGGAAATTCAACAGATATAAAACAGTGCTAAATCTCAACAAAAGACACTCAAATAGCTGATAACTGAATTATGAGACCAAAACAGTAAATTGGTGTACAATTTTGGAAGAAAATAAAAGGGCGCCCTATAGGCCAAATTCGTTCGGAACTGTAATTCTCGTTATTTTATCTTATAGTTCACATAGATACATATTTCTTATAAGAAATGAAATTCAAACATCGACTACTTGATAAACCCCGAGCACTCAATCATTACTTTGTTAATGCTGCTGTCAACCTAGATATCAACCTGGCCGAAATTGACGTGTCACTGCTGGATTACTTAAATGTCAATAAGCAACATTCTTCGTAGTTGCGTCCATTCAATGCCGTGATGCGTACGGGAATTATTCTTAAAATAAAGTACACCTTAACTGCTTAAAATTTCCAACTTCAGCGAATGTTCTGGAGAAAGCTTGTGTGACTCCTATTTACAGGAGCGGCAATCAAAATGACGAATCAAACCATCGACAAATACCTTCAGTACAGTTTCCAAATATGGACCAGTTTTCAATTGTTTCCTCATGTCGGTTAGAGTCTTACAAAATATATAATCCATTGATGCACTAATTAAAATGACTGAATACATATTTCAAACCGTTTTGATAGCGGAAAACATTGTGCAAGCTTCTTTGTCGATGAGCGGCAAGCCTCTGATTCTGTTAATCATTGGATTTTCATTAGATATACTAAATTCTCTCGGTACCTGGAGTTAATGGTTGAAATGGTTTGCTGAGAAACAGAATAATCGCCTGCTGTGTGGTAACATAGGTCCCTGTCTTTCTGATCCGAAAACTTTGCATCCTGGAGAGCCTCAATGCGTTTTTTTTAATGTGTAGCAATGATTTACATAAAAGAACGTAATTCTTTCGATTCCTATTTTGACGATACAACTTTATATTCAATAAAGTTAATGTGAAAATCTAATTGAGGTAATGCAATCTGAACTAGAAACTAAAGAAATGTAACGATTACCTCGCTATCAACGAGAACAACACTTCCACACTTCTGCCCATCAACGATATATAAATGAAAATGGTGAACAGAGTTATATTTCAAAGTCTGTCATGGCAACGTCACGAAATTATATTATCACATCCCTGATAATATAATTTAGAATCTTGCTCCCGAATCTACCGCGTGTCGTAGAAGGCGACTAAAGAGCGCCCCGTAGCCGGGAGTAGAATCATTCTACCGCAGCCCCAGCGTGTCGTAAAAGGCGACTAAACGGGGCGGAGCGAAGGGGCTAGGAATCCCGTTCTCGGTAAAACCTTTCCTCGAAGACGGCAAGACGAGCGGGGGGAGGAGAGGCACACGCCTCTCCGAACCCTATTGTTAGGGTCGCTGAATGTGAGTGGCTGTAGTGCGAATGATGTAAAGAGGAGGGAGATTGGTGAGATGTTTGTGAGGAGAAAGTTTGACGTGTTGGCGCTGAGTGAGACGAAGTTGAAAGGTAAGGGCGAATGTTAGTTTGGTGTGGTAAGTGGAAGAAAGTCTGGTGTAGGGGAAGGTAGAGCACGAGAATGTGTGGTCTTAATATTGAGTGATCGGTTGGTTAGTAGCACTACCGAATGGAGGGCGGTGTCCTCAAGATTGATGTGGGTGAGAGTTAAATTAGGCGTAGAAAGATGGGCATTTGTGAGTGCTTACGCACCTGGCATCGAGAGGGGTGAAGAGGAGAGGGAGCAATTCTGGACTGACCTGAGTGAGTGTATTTAGAGTTTTGGAGGTCACTTCAATGTAGTTGTTCTGGGTGACCTTAATGCGAGAGTTTGAGATGTAGTGGTGGAGAATGTGATAGGAAGGTATGGTGTACCCGGTAGAAATGACAGTGGAGAAAACCTGATAGGTCTGTGTATGAAGCAGAAGCTGGTGGTCGGGAACAGTTTGTTCAAGAAACGAGATATTCACAAGTAAATATGGGTAAGGATGGCCCATGGTGCAGTGATGGAGAGAGCACCGATGGATTTTGTGCTGATATCGAGGAGAGTGGTGGGGAGGCTGTTGGATGTGCGGGTGTTGAGAGGGGAGGGTGGAGGAATGTCTGACCATCTGCTGGTTGAAGGTAGATTAAAAGTGGAGCAAAAGTGGAAGGGCAACAAACTAGTGGGAGGAGGGAGATAGATAGTGAAAATGAGTGGACTGAATGTGAAAAGTAGAGCCGAGGAGTTCCAGCAGGCGTTGAAGGAAGAATGTGACAACGTGAGAGGAGAGGACCTGAGAGATGTGGAGGAAGAATGGGAGACGTTAAGGGATGCGTTGCTGAGATGTGCAAAGAAGGTGGGTGTTGCGCGCCGTGTGGGAGGGTGCAGGAGGAAAGGCTGCGAGTGGTGGAAAGAGGGGGTCAAACTGGCGGTGGCACTGAAAAGAAGAGCGTTTGAGGAGTGGTTGCAGGTGAAGTCGGAGGTGGCTCATGAAAGCTACACAGAGAGGAGAAACGAGGTGAAACGTGTGGTGAGGAGAGTCAAAAGGGATGCTGATGCCAGATGGGGCAGACAGTTGTGCCAGAGTTTTGAGGAGAACAAAAAGATGTTCTGGAAAGAGGTGAAGAGGGTGAGAACGGGAGAGACTGGAAAGGAGGAAGTGGTGAAAGATGAAAACGGCCAGTTGTTGTTGGAAAGTGGTGATGTACGGAAGAGGTGGGCCGAATATTTCGATGAGTAGTTGAATGTCGAGGATGACAGTGAGGCTGACATTGTTGCTGTGGGTGGTGGTGCTCGGATGCCAGTTTTGGGAGAAAGACTTGTTGCGGACATTACCAGGAAAGAGGAGGCGGTGGACGTGATGAGAGCAGGGAAAGCCCCTGGTTTGGATGGCGTTGCGACCGAGTGCCTGAAGAAGGGTGGAGTAACGATTGGCAAATGGTTGGTGAGGTTACTGAACTTGTGTTTTGTGGCAGGCGTGGTACCGAGCCTGCATTGTTCCGTTATATAAGGGCAAAGGAGATAAAAATGAATGCTGCAACTCGAGAGGTATCAGTCTGTTGTGTGTGGTTGGTAAGTTGTACGGTAGAGTGCTGATCAAAAGGATTAAAGACTGCACGGACTGCGCAGTTCGAGAGGAACAGTGTGGCTTTAGGAGTGGTAGAGGGTGTACCGATCAGATTTTTGCAGTGAGACAGGTCTGTGAGAAGTACCTTGCCAAGGGAAAATATGTGTTCTGGGCCTTCATGTATTTGGAGAAGGCATACGACAGGATTGACAGGAAAGCGCTGTGGAGGGTGTTGCGTTTGTATGGAGTGGGCGGACATCTGTTGAAAGCGGTGCAGAGTTTTTATGCTGACAGCCGAGCATGTGTCAGAGTGGGGAGCGAGGTGAGTGATTAGTTCACAGTGGAAGTGAGACTGAGAAAATGCTGCGTGATGTCTCCCTGGCAGTTCAACCTCTATATGGATGGAGTGGTCTGGAAGGTGAACGCGAGTGTGCTGGGTCGTGGTTTGGAATTGTTGGAAGCGAATGGACGGAGTTGGCAGTTGAGCCAGTTGCTATTTGCTGATGATAGGCTAGTGTCTGAGTTTGGTAGAGTGTGTGAGAGGAGGAAGCTTCGAATGAACGTCGGTAAGAGTAAAGTAATGAGATGCTCGAGGAATGTCGATGCGAGCAAAATTATTGTCACCCTAAATGGAGAGCTCATGGAGGAAGTTCAGTGTTTTAAGTATCTGGGCTCCCATGTGGAGATAACTGAACGAGTGAAAACTGAAGTGAAGGCGCGAGTGAAGGAGGGATTTAAAGTGTTGGGTGCACTAAAGAGTGTAATGAGCTGTAGGACGTTGAGGATGAAAGCAAAGAGAGGGCTGTATGAGGGTGTTGTTGTCCCAACTGTGCTCTATGGAGAGAGCACAGTTGGGAGGAGAGAAGAAGGTTGAATATTTTCGAGATGAAATGTTTGAGGAGCATGGCTTGTGTAACGCTGAGTGACCGGATCACCAACGACGTGGTTCGAAACAGAACAGGGATGGTGAAAAGTTGAGGACAGAGTGGATTCGCATGTTCTGAGATGGTTCGGGCACATGGAGAGGATGGATGAAGGGAGATTGGTGAAAAGGGTGATGAATGCTAAGGCGAGTGGTCGCAGGCCTAGAGGTAGACCGAAGTTTGGGTGGATGGATGGTGTGAATCAGGCTTTGGGAAGGAGAGACATGAATGTGGAGGTAGCGAGAGAGCGTGCAATGAACAGGCGTGAGTGGAGAATGGTTGTGAATGGTTGATTTTGATGCTGCTCTGATGTGCTTTCCCGCCCTTGGCATCCCGCTGTCGGGATGGTCGTGAGTGGGGGGGCCCGGTCATTATGACGCGGCGGGGGCTAACCAGTGAAAACTGTCGGGCCCTGCTGCTGACGACGGATCCTCGGACTGCCCTCGTGACCCAGAGTGTATGTTGGAGGGGTACCGGCCGGACCCTTTAGCACAAAAGGGCTAAGTTGTGTGAGTGTGAGCGTATGAGGGTCTTAGGTGCCCCTTGTCGTCGGCCACCCCACTTTCTGGGGGAGGTGGCCTAGTGTCTGTTTCTGTATCTGTACATCCCTGAATGTAACACGTTGTCGACATCAACGAGTAATTTACTTATGTTGCAATGTTTTCTTTCCGTAACATCACTAAGAAAACTCTACATTAGTCCAGTATCTCCATATTCACTCTGTTATGAGCTGATTTGACGAGTAAACATAGAGTGCCGTTTAACATCAACTTTTAGTTTTCCGAGAACGTGTAATCTGGATTGTTAGCAATTCGAGTTATTCAGCCCATACAGGTCCGTCATTTCGTCGATTTTAAATTTGGATACCGAATACTTCTCACACCAAATTATTAGTTTCGTACGGTTTAAATTTGAAGAACAGTTGTAATGTTTCACGTGTGTAGCATAATAATTCACAAGAAACAGGACCTGTGTCAATGAGCCACATCGAATCAATAACTCTCTAGGACCTGTCTTGTTTCACATTTGCAGACCCTTGCATTAACTAAGCATTCAGTATAATATTTTGCTACTAAAGCCAGGAACAGTAGACCAAATTTCTTCAAGACAGTTGGTCACAAAGTTCTTTTGATAGGGCAGTGGGTTTTAAATATCATATCGTACCGAATGCAGTCACTTATGAGTGAATCAAGTGCTTCTGCCACTAGAATGGTCACGCCTTTCGGGATCTTGTTTAAAACCTTGATATAGCGCATACATTTGTCAATGTAGGTGTCGAAGTCAATAGAACCTTGCTCGCTTGATGAATCTGAAAGTTGGGTCATTGGGGCGCCGCTACAGCGGGAGAAATGCCAGAACTCGGCGTCTCTGGCCTTGAGAGCGTTCATTTTTACGCATGAAAAAAATAATATTCGCGACAGTTGGAACACGAACTTAAATTTTTATTTCTAGTATTAATGCTTTTGCAATCAAGTTTTTGTAATTATCAGGATCTATTTCGCTAGCTGGTACAGTAAAAGAATCCGATTGAGCTGAAGTGGAGGCTGTTAGTATAGCAGTATTAGAGGAGCCTTTGAGGGGAAGGGCGGACTGAGCCGCCCGTAACTGTGCGCAGGAGGCCGCTGCATCTGTCGTGGTCTCCAAACCGGTAGACAGAGCCAGTGAGCCTGATTGGTTCGAGACGGGAGGCAAATCTGTAGCACTGTCGGCTGGGGCGCCGTCCTTATCAGCGCTCCCTCCAGTACTCTCAACCAAGGCAAGAGAGTCCGCACTGACAGCGCCTGGTGGCGTGATGACTGCATCCCGCCGAAAACGCACTGAAGAGACTGCAGTTTCCCCACTGGCGACCTAGTGACTCTCCTGTTCAGCTGCGCATAGCTGGTCTGGCTGGTTATGGCATGCTCGGTCTCGTCGGCTGGCACAGTTTGAGGAGCCAAAACGAACACCGCCGGAGGCTCTAGCTCTATAAGAGCCGCAACTGTTAGAATGGCACGTGCCTACAATGCAACGGCAACGGCGACCCAAATTGTCGGTCATCGCGAGGGAGGCGGCGTAATTTAACAGTGAAATTTATCGGCTAGGAGATACTGCCGGAATCATTAAGCCCAAGCAAAAACATCATGTTCCGATAAAAACGCTACACTGAGAAAGGTTTAAACAATTCGATTTCCTTAAAAATAATCACCTGCGGTCACAAATGTAAAGACACTAATTCGATACTTACCGAAAAAAATACTGCCTGACAATTCCATGATGAGATAAGAAATTTTATGAGAATATGAGAATATCATTGATCAAACAGTTACATTCAGCTGAGCGACTTGCTCCTGCGGTTATTCTAAAATCATTATCTAGCGCTCCGCTGTAAATAAAAATAGGTTTTCCTACCTGTGTCGTCATTCGAAATTTTGTTGGTTTTCCTTGGCAATTTTTTTTATACGGGTCAGCTACATAATACGACAGCGAAAATTCACACTGCAGATGGCCTCCAAAAGTAGCCTAGCTTATTGGGATAGTGGAGAAAAGTGTGATAAATGCACATTTCATACGAGCCAAAATGTACATCTTCCTAAACCTTATGTGCATTATAAGTGAGCTGCAAATGTGTCAACTACCCGATATTTGAAGACTGTTTATTGATATAGCCAGAAAAAATGCAATGTCTCCATCAAAATAATTTTTGGTTATTGGTGGGACGGAAAAGACGTTTCCATTATGGAGCATAACAAAGTTATTGTAACATGATTTACAAACTCGGTTCATTGAATTCCTCGTAGAATAATCGAAAAGCTGGGTGGCTACGATCGACGGCAGAGACGACTTTTCATGGTCTTAATTCGCTTAACCCTTGGATATGAAATTTGATTTTATTACGTCGTCTGCATTTATATCCTTTGCTTTTTATAAGACCGGTTATGATCACGTAGAGTTTCTGAATTCATATTCAAATTTTGACGGTTTTCTCCCTTTAACATACTGTGTGTTCATGGGAGTATATGCGGTACTGGAATTAAAGGAATTCCGGGTAGATCCTTTGATAAGGAACATTGAATGTACGGACGCCTGAAGAAGTTATTCGAGACTTGTGCACAGAAATTTGACCTTGTCGATATGTCGTTTGAGAAATCACGTACACTGTATGGTAAATTGTGTTTTTTCGACCTAATGTGTAAATATTTTGTTTATAGTGTTGAACAAAAATAGTGGGTCGTGCAAGCAACAACAGTAATATGAGTAATTTGTATGTTAACCACGCAATCAATTATAACATATCTACAATAAGGAATATCTCTAAGTGAGAAACAAATTACCTCATTCATCAGATCAAACATCAAGCATCAAACCAGTACAATTGTGTACCTAACATGAGCTGAAATCCATTTCACGTGAAACTGACCAGGGGAAAGAAATCGTGATGTTTCCGATCGTTGTTTAATTGAATAATACATAGCTTATAAAGTAGTCATGATCGGTGTCACAACAGTGATATTGTGTCCATGTACAGACCCATATTTTTGAATGTCTGAATCATGAATCTCAAAAATTGTCGTTGCAGGGAAGTTTGAAACACTACATCACAAATGAACTCGGTCGTTATTTTCGTCGAACACAAATAAACAAATCGGAGGAAAGGAAGAATTGAACATGCGTGCAATCTTACATAAAAAATTATCACTGATGTTACGAGCAATGCCCAAAACTCTGCCATGGAAACCACTCCAAATACCACACAGTTGAAATTTGTAAATATCCCTTCCGCCTCAATATTATCGGAATGACGTTGGGCAGGATATGATAAACTCCTCAAAAATTCGTTGAATGCGGTCAACTGCAATATGTATAATGGACAGGTGGTTAAATGGGTTAGTGAGTGTTCAACAAAGCAGCACAAATAAAATCTATGCTATATAGCAGTTAATGATGATGGGCTAAGCAGTGTTGAAGGCTCAGTCATCGGGTTGAATGTTATGGAAGTGAGTTTCGAACAGACTACTTTGACGACGTAACTGGATACAGTGTATTGCCAAACACCGAGGAAAACACGCTGATTGCTGGATTTCATCAATAAATTTCATTAAATTGCCATATTTGTTGTTCATACTCTAACTCATCGTGACTCGTCATGATTTTTTTTTTTTGTGAAACTTCTAAGATTGTAATTTCGCCAAGTTTATTTTAGATGTGTAAATATTTGTGAAGGGGCATTGAAGAGCCATGTGGTACGAAATTCAACGGCCAAACATTTGATAACATGCTAACACAATAACAGGAAATATATTGTTGACAGAAAACTGAACAGCAAATCAAAAACATTTTTGTCCAAATCGTAAATGTAGCTACGAAGATTCATTCGGCATACCAAATGTTATCCGTGGATTATTCTGCAATCATTACCACGATACAAAACTTGCTACAAACACTGTATTATTACGCTAAGTCCATAGACCTTAACTCTGTGTTCAATATTCACACATACAAAATTAAAATATTCATTCATGTGCAAGAAGAAAACTCCCTTAAGCAACAATCAGAAGACACAACAACAAATAACACAAAAAATTACATGTCGGCAGATTTGAGCATATTAGAGCCAGATAAATCCATGGTTATTTAATGTGACTACACCACCATAATAGATTGGGCACGAACCGATTACCATCAGAGCACTACTAGAATATTAGGTGAAATAAAATGAAATTAAATGAAAAAAATTCTCTATCTTTGGTATGACAAGATATTTAAAACCCACTGCCCTATTAAAAGAACTTTGTGACCAACTATTTTGAATGAATTTGGTGTACTGTTCCTGTCTTTAGTAACAAAATATTCTACTGAATTCTGAGTTAATGCAGGTGTCTGCAAATGTTAAACAAGACAGGTCCTGTTTCATGTGAAGGTAATATGCTACACATGTGAAACATTACAACTGTTCTTCAAATTTAAAGAGTACGAGACTAATAATTAGGTGAGAGAAGTATTCGGTTTTCAAACTCAAAATCGACGAAATGACGGACCTGTATGGGCTGAATAACTCAAATTGCTAACAATCCAGATTACACGTTCTCGGCGAACAAAAATTTGATGTAGAACGGCACTCTATGTTTACTCTCCGAATCATCTTATGATAGAGTGATCATGGATACACTGAACTAAAGTAGATTTTTCTTAGTGATGCTTTGGAAAGAAAACATTGCAACATAAGTAAATTACTCGTTGATGTCAACAACGTGTTATATTCAGGGATGTGGTATTAAAACTTCATAACGTTGTCATGACAGACTTTAAAAAAAAACAGTCTGCATTGAACACTAAATCAAGATTTGAAATATTACTCCCTTCACCATTTTTATTTATACATAGCTTGATGGACTGAAGTGTGGAAGTGTTGTTCTCGTTGATAGCGAGTTAATTGTTAAATTTATGTAGTTTCTAGTTCAGAATGCATTACCTCAATTCGATCTTTACATTAATTTTATTGAATTTAAAAGTTGTGTCGTCAAAATAAGAATGAAAAAAATAAGTTATTTTATGTTAATCATTACTACATATTAATAAAAAACGCATTGAGGCTCTCCAGGATGCAATTTTTTTGGATCAGAGAGACAGGAACATATTTTACCACACAGCACGCGATTATTCAGTTTCTCAGCAAACCATTTCAACCATCAACTCCAGGTACCGAGAGAATTAAGTATATTTAATGAAAATTCAATGATTAACAGAATCCGAGGCTTGCCGCTCATCGACTAAGAAGCTTGCACAATGTTTTCCGCTATCAAAATGGTTTTAAATATGTATTCAGTCATTTCATTTCAAACAATGGAAAACTGGTCCATATTTGGAAACTGTACTGAAGGTATTTGTCGATGGTTTAATTCGTCATTTTGATTGCCGCCTTTGAAAATAGGAGTCATACAAGCTTTCTTCAGAACATTCGCTGAAACACAAGATCAAATTTAATTATTAAAAAGTTGAGTTAGTGGAACGGCCAATGTATGGTTCACCAATATCATCATGTCCGGAAGTGGGAAATTTTCATCAGTTGAGGTGTACTTCAATTTGAGAATAATTCCCATACGCTTCACGACGTTGAATGGACGCAACTAAGAGGAATGTGGCATGTTGACATTTAATAATCCAGCAGCGACACGTCAATATCGGGCAGGATGATATCTAGGCTGACAGCAGCATTCACTAAGTACTGGTTGAATGCTCGTGGTTTGTCAAATAATCGATGTTTGACTTCCATGTCTTATATGAGATATGCTTTTTTTGGGAACTATACGATAAAATAACGAGAATTTCAGTTCCGTACGTATTCGGCCTATAAGACGCAAGTGGATTTTCTTCCAAAATTGTACACTAATTGACTATTTTGGTCTCTTGATTCAGGTATCAACTACCAGAGTGTCTTGTGTTGAAATTTAGTACTGATACACATATGTTGAATTTCCAAACATTCTCCCAAATAGTTAGTTTGGTTGGCCAATTTTTTTCAGAAAATTGTTGCTGAAATTTGTCTTACTGATCAGAGTTAGCATTAAAACTGCGTATATTGAAATTTAGTACTGTATGTGAACAATGTTTAAATGGATTGTTATTGTAAGGATCTATGGTATAATAGCTAGGGTGTATTGGTTGATGAATGGAATGGAAGATATTATTTGAAATTTAACCATCGTGATCAATTGTTCTAGGTGAGGTTAGGAGTATCAGCCATATACACTGTAATATATTTGATCTAGGGTTTTATCTAAGCCGAGTAATACATTAAATTGAAAAAATATTGACGAGACAGCTTCTGAACAAGACACATACACTATCAAAGCTAACAAATAGACTAATTCAGTAAACACAGTTATAACGGATTGACATTCAATGAATTCTACAACAACAAGCAGAGACTCTATCAAAACAGTGAGTATAATCAGTTGATATAGATGAAAATGAAGCGTTCCAGGGCGCTCGCAAACAAAATAACATCAGGCTGCGCAGATATCCTAAAACATTCTACCAACAAAGCACCAGGCAAGGGCTCTCCAAGAGCTCACAATCCGCCTGGTATACCGGAAAGCTCAGTGCCAATTTTCCACATAACTTGAAAGCGATGTACCCATGACATCCTCACAATATTTATGAAGTTTAGAGTGGTTGTTAAAGAGCATCTGCGAGTTTTTTTGCTCCTGGTGTGTCGGGGTTTGGTGGTTTGTCTCATACTTGCACTTCCCATCTCATGATTCAGATACCGATATCTCCTCCGGACACTGTGGTCCAGACCTCCTCAGAACGTGCATCATTCTGCATCGGGTCTTGGTAAGGCTTTCATTAACGAATAAGTTTGTTTCAAGGTCCGTCTTGCACAGAGTATAGAATTTTATGTCCCTTCAGCATAACTTGACAATTATGCTGCTATTATCTGGCGGTTGGGTAGCAGATTTTTTCCTAACCTATGGGAGGTAGATATGTCATCTGCACATACGTTCAGTTTAAGTTTATCGCTCAATAGGCCGCAGATGATCTATAAAGAGTCTTCATTAAACCTCAGTGGGTGGATGCCCTCCTCAGAGACGACCACAATATCCCGCAGTTCATAAGCATCAGCACCGTTTACCTACTCTTCCATTTTTTACACTCTCCACCTGCAGAATTACTCCCTTCGTTCTCAGACCAGACACCTCATCCCGCAGAGGAAGAAATTATCAATCCTATGCTTCCGTGCACCTCTGCAACTTTTCAATGATTTCCTCCCATATTTCTCCACCCGGTCATTGATGGCAACATACAATATTCTTGCCATGACCAGACAGGTCGACCAACAGGTCGCCCTAGTCGGTCTGCTTCACCACAGCTTTCGTCTTGTGATGCTCGTGTACCCCCAGCCATGATCGGTTGTTTCAAATCCTTGTTGATCAGCGACAAGCGTGAAGTTCAGAGTGTCAGGCTCAGGAGCTTATTTGACTCGGAGACTCTCTTCGGCGTCAACAGCGATATGAACCCAGATATTCATGACGGGATTCAAAATGTGCATTGGTGGAACAGTCAATAGTCTGTAATGATTTGCGCTCACGGTACAAGTACGTTCGGTTATGAGGCTTCTGGACTAACGATGATGTTCCTGACATGATAGGTACGAATTTTCTTCATTTGTACCTAATTTATACATGGTCAGTTTAAATATAATTAGAAACATATATCTAACGAACGATACTGGCAAAGTATTTATTTGCGATGAATAACGATGATCATAAATTTCAGTGGACGATCTCTTCACCAACCGACAATAATCTAATAAATATCCACAGTTGACGATCGTTGATGAAGTCTCGCTGTCGTTCAACGGAAAACAGTATCTTCATTGGATAATTTTCAAAATAAATTACGGTAATCGGATTGGGAAAATCGCCATATTGTGTTTATTAATAAACTGAGTTCAATATTTGACGATATATTGTTAACGCCTGGAGTCATTCTGCTTAGTTCGAGATACAAATAATCCGAGCATGGACAGTAATTGATGCCATATAATAATGTTGTTACATGCCTAGTCTGCATTCGTTGTCTTTTCGACTTATTTTAGCCGGAAGCGTTGCTTCAGTGCTGATCGCCCTCCACGGAGACAAAGCTTCTATTGCTGAGTGTCGTTCTATGATCGATACTGTCAAAAAATTGGTGATCGATTCTAATTCGTCACTGAATTAAGAGGAATTCATGTTGGATACCGAGGTGTTGGCGATAACCCAGCTTTCCATGATTATGTCTGGGTGACCAGCTGTATCCCACTATATCAAATTATGACTTACATAAACGTCGTTCAAAACCCAGCACCTCAGGGTTATGTCTGGGTGGCCAGTCATAACCCATACAATTGGATCACGGACTGCCGGACATCGTTGATACCCGGCACACGTGCTGGTTATTTGTGAGTAACCAGACATAACCCATACCCATCCCGCATTCAGCGTAATCTCTTCATCGCAAGTGCCTGTCGCTTCGTTTCATCTCTGATCGCCCATCGCCGACCAATAACTCGACATCTGTTGAGTGCTCAGGATTACGAACGAAGACTGCATTCCAAAGAACTGCACACTTATTTGTCATGGCTGCAAGAAAGCAGATGGCAGCGTGCAGTGTGATGAGCTCTCTGTGTGCATGCTCAAGTCCGTCGTTTGAAAGTGCGCATTCAAGTCGGTCAGGACTGCACACTCATTGGAATTTGCATTTGAAATTATTTCACTCCATTGGTTTTACCTTGATGATTGCAAACTGTTTCTTTTCTGTGCCAGAGCGATTGGAAATGTCGTTTTGGGGAAAAGTCAATAATTTACAGTTATATGCGCTCAGCACAAGTAGTCTCGGTTATGACGCTTGTGGACTAACAGAAACTAGGTTTATTCAATTCAGTGATGCATGTAATGTGATTTTTTGCCAACTAAATTTCAAATAACGTATTGTTTAACGTTATTGATTAACAATGATGGAAAGCAATAGAAGCATTGCAGGCGAATTCCAATGCTGGCATAATATACGCATAAGGTGCTTGGATGAATTTCCATCAACATTATGTTGTCCATTATTTTTCAAACTGGTTAACGATTCGTAACATCAAGTTTACTTAAAACAGAAATAAGAATAATATTAATTCATCTCATTATTTCTTTTTCTGTTATACTCATGAAGGGCACCACGAGATTGAACAGACTCTGAGCCTGCGAGGTCAGACAGATTATTACTTGTTCCCGTACACTACTCATGTGAACCCTTATCACACTTGTACGCACTGTAAATTAAATAAACAGTATTATTCGTTATGTCATTGAATGTCTTCTGCTAACATCTTGGGATTTAAAAATTAGACCGCCCATTAGGACGCAGAACCCAATCAACAGTGATAAGGACTGAACTTAGTAACTCTAAAAACTTTCAGACGAAACCACGAATATTCATAATATGAAAGACAAATAGTTGAACGCTTGAACCTTAATTTATCGGCCTGTATATTTAAATAATATATATATACATAC
>SDVV010013326.1:0-15149 GCA_016164225.1 Gammarus roeselii | reverse complement strand
AGTAGTAGTAGTAGTAGTAGTAGTAGTAGTAGTAGTAGTAGTAGTAGTAGTAGTAGTAGTAGTAGTAGTAGTAGTAGTAGTAGTAGTAGTAGTAGTAGTAGTAGTAGTAGTAGTAGTATTAGGCCTACGACGGGCTGAAGAGTCAATTCTAGAAATACTTCAATTTTGAATTTAGAGTACAACTAGCCCAGCCTATAGAAGAAGACACAAAACCGAGAGACACATGCCCTGGGGCCAAGTTTTAGCCAACATGGAGCCATCGCGTAGTGATCAGAGGAAGCATTGACCAAAAAAGTCTATGAGAAAAACTCACTTTCGATTGCGTCACAATTTTTCTAATTAAAACTTATTTAAAAAAGAAGGGTAGAATTGAAACCAAAATAGTAGGTATGTGTAAAATTTATGAAAACATTTCTTATATCATTAAGATCTATTTTATAGGATCCATAGGTATATTCGACTGTCCCTTCAGGAGGCGTCCGCCAGTAACTGGTTGGTGGTCCCATCCTCTTCATCGGTGGGTATGTCTTCCCCCCCAGCTTTTGGTCCTCCAAACATCTCAGTGATCTCCTCTAGGGTCTTCCCTTTGGTCTCCTTCACCACGAATATCGAGAAGAGGGCGCCCAGGAAACAGATGATGGAGAACGTCCAGAACACTCCGAAGTCGTACAACAAATCCTGAACATAAGAGAAAAGGACTGTTGGATTATGAAATCGTGAACGTTCTAATATATACCGCTCAGAGCTAAAGGGTTTGATGCATAAAGCCGCTCATACAAGCTGCATAAAGTCAATCGACTGTGATGATGGCAAGACCTGCTACGAAAGCAAGAACCTTCGCGCAGCGAGTTCCGCAGCCTAGGTTTCTCCTTTGGACAACACCAGGGTTCAAAGCCAGCTAGGGAGCGTGCGTGATAGTCACCCCCTGTCGACCGTAGCCCAGTTGGCGGTGCAAGGGTATAAACAGTTAATAGACGATATCATTAACATCAGGACACAGTTACACTGATTTAGCGGTCAGGTGGGATTGAACGACTCCTAACAATAGTTTGTCTGCATGATGTACGTCAAGAAAGCAAAACATGGCCTCATATCAGTCTCCCAAACTGTTCTAATATAAATAGATACATTCTCAATAAAAGTATTTCTTGGAAAACGCTATCAAATTAAACAGGTGTGAATTAAGGCTGTTAAAAACATCTCGTAACATCATAATATACTAAAAGCAGTAGAGCTTTCGAGTATATTTTGACAATCATCATCAGTACCATCTGAAAATACGGAAAGAATTGACAAATGTGTTACGAGATGTTTTTAGCAGCCTTCATTCTCCTCTTTTTAATTTGAATAAATAATACATGAACCGGTGTGCTGGACACTTGCTATCAGAGAGCTCGATAATAACAATATCGAAAGCCCTTATGAGTTATCAATTCCAGCCCCCATTGCTCATTTTAATTAGTAATGGGCATCGCTACAGCAACCTTCTGCTCTTGATATCTATGAGTCAATGGTGATTATTAACAATAAGTAGAGCAGATTTACTATGATGATCGTCGATTTATCCACTAATGGCTGTGGTTCATGGTCTTGGATGTCGGTTAGTGAAGAACTCTCTTTAGTGGCGAGGAAAAATGTTCCGTCCATCACACCTGTTCAGTCCATTCGTCTCGAGTAACTCCGTCCCTCCCACTTTGCACTGCGTTTCTCCTGCTTTGCAACATGCGAATTCCACCAGACCGCCGGTGACCAAAGAACATGATTCGAAACTTAGAATTCTGGTGAGAAATGTACTAAGACCATCTGATTAATTCACGTATTGAAAACTCAACTATGTTTTTGCGAGAAAAAAATTGTAAACATGGCGACCATTAGTGAGTGTCATTAGAGGAACCCAGACGGTGAGTGGCACAACATGAGGGTGGATATGTCAACGGTGAGTGACATATCATGACGGTGGATATCTCAACGGGGAGTGGTACATCATGAGGGTGGATATCTCAACAATGAGTGGCACATCACGAGGGAGGATATCTCAACGATGAGTGGCATATCGTGAGGGTGGATATCTCAACGGTGAGTGGCACATCATGAGGGTGGATATCTCAACGATGAGTGGCACATCATGAGGGTGGATATCTCAACGGTGAGTGGCACATCATGAGGATGGATATCTCAACGACGAGTAGCACATGATGAGAGTCGATATCTCAACGGTGAGTGGCACATCATGAGGGTGGATATCTCAACGATGAGTGCATATCGTGAGGGTGGATATCTCAACGGAGAGTGGCACATCATGAGGGTGGATATCTCAACGATGAGTGGCACATCATGAGGGTGGATATCTCAACGGTGAGTGGCACATCATGAGGGTGGATATCTCAACGATGAGTGGCACATAATGAGGATGGATATCTCAACGGTGAGTGGCACATCATGAGGGTGGATATCTCAACGGTGAGTGGCACATCATGCGAGTGGATATCTCAACAGTGAGTGGCACAGCATGAGGGTGGATATCTCAACGATGAGTGGCACATCATGTGGGTGGATATCTCAAAGATGAGTGACATATCATTTGGGTGGATATCTCAACGGTGAGTGGCACATCATGTGGGTAGATATCTCAACGGTGAGTGGCACATCATGAGGGTGGATATCTCAACGGTGAGTGGTACATCATGAGGATGGATATCTCAACGGTGAGTGGCATATCATGAGGGTGGATATTTCAACGGTGAGTGGCACATCATGAGGATGGATATCTCAACGATGAGTAGCACATCATGAGGGTGGATATCTCAACGATGAGTAGCACATCATGAAGGTGGATATCTCAACGATGAGTGGCACATCATGAGGGTGGATATCTCAACGATGAGTGGCACATCATGTGGGTGGATATCTCAACGATGAGTGGCATATCATGAGGGTGGATATCTCAACGGTGACGCGCGGAATAGTGCCCTGTTTTCAGGCGTATGGTACTTGACGCGCGGAATAGTGCCCTGTTTCAGGTGTATGGTACTTGACGCGCGGAATAGTGCCTGTTTTCAGGTGTATGGTACTTGACGCGCGGAATAGTGCCCTGTTTTCAGGTGTATGGTACTTGACGCGCGGAAGAGTGCCCTGTTTCAGGTGTATGGTACTTGACGCGCGAAATAGTGCCCTGTTTTAAGGCGTATGGTACTTGACGCGCGGAATAGTGCCCTGTTTTCAGGTGTTTGGCAAATGAACGCTCAGCACATCGCACTCATGCAGCACTGCCCAGTTTACTTGCCCTGGCAAAATCAGTCATTCATACATTAAGTTCCTTTCGCATTGACTCAGAGTGAAAGGTTTTGAGCAAATTCGTACATTATTGCTATTGGCCTTGTCGGTTACACGCCATTTCACGATCCACTGCTCGGTCACTTTAGGACTCTTTGTAGAGGGAATTTGTTAAATGTCTGTCCGTTTCGAATAACTTTTGTTGCAACATAACACACTGGACGCCGTAGCCCTTTTATTGGCTTTGAATGTTTGAAGATATTTACAATGTAATATTATTTAAAACTGTACACTTTAACGGATAATTAATTTCATAAGCAGCAATTAAACTCAATATCACTTTTAGAAGACGTCATCCATGCAATTCTTGTTTCCTAATGTCAGTTCAAAGGAGCCGTTCTGTGTTGGTGTCCTCAAAACTACATAATTCACGGATTCGCCGAGCATCTCAGGACCTCAGCTGACCTGCATCGCTTCGAAGGAGACGGTCACGGCGAAGCTAAAGAACCAGTTGGTTGCGGTTGCCACGGAGCCCGCCATCTCACGGACGTTTGAGGAGAACAGCTCACCTGTGAAAAGAAACCGTCACTCTTTGATATAGGGTCTTAAAAGTGGAGACTCTCAGCCTATGAGTAACTATTAGCGTTACGAGCGAAACATTCAGTTTCAAACACATGATATGCAGTAAAGATTCATGTAATTTTCACGAATTAATACTGACCCATCATGAGCCAGGGTATTGGTGCGAAACCAATAGCAAAGCCCAGCATGTAGACAACTAGTGATATCAGCGGAAGCCACTGTAGATTCTCCAGTGCCCATTTTTCGTGGTAATCCATCGTGTAGAAGAAGCAGCCGAGACCGACTGCAGGGAGGAGACAAGGTTGTTAGGATAAACTTGAACGTCTGCTTCCTCGAAGGCAACCTGACCACGTTGAAATAAAATGTGAGATAATTTTTTTTTCTTCGTCATAGGATCTGCTTCAATGCTTTGAATTTGTTTAATAACCTGTAGCAAATATCATATAACCAAAATTTGAGACGATTTGTTTATAAATACTTCACGATAAAAAAATACCAAGAATCTCACATGATATATCTATGCCAAAAAAATTCTAAATTTATTCAGAAAACGTACTTTTAAATAGATTGTAAGGAAGCAACCCTGCTCACGATCTTCAGGACACACCCATATATCAGTACCCCTACTTAAGTCACCGTAAACAATGTCTACGGGTTGCAGACAGCGTCTGCAACCCAGCGGGTCTCAAGCTCGGTGAAATAGAAAAAAGTTGGTGTGGGGTTAGCAGCCCCATCCCCGTAAAATACAGTCGGTGTGGGGTTAGCAGCCCCACCCCCGTAAAATACAGTCGGTGTGGGGTTAGCATCCCCACCCCAGTACAATACAATTAATATGGGGTTAGCAGCCTCACCCCTGTAGAATACAGTTTGTGTGGGGTTAGCAGCCCCACCCCTGTAAAATACAGTTGGTGTGGGGTAAGCAGCTTCACGAGGCGAGCTTAACAACTGGATGAAATGCTGGCTTACAGACAGACGGCAGCGAGTTGTACTTTACGAAGCTTCCTCCCCCTGGGGTAATGTCACAAGCGGCGTGCCTCAAGGATCCGTGTTAGGTCCAGTTCTGTTTGCAATATTCATTAACGATCTCGATAGCAACGTACTCTCAATCATTAGCAAGTTTGCTGACGACACAAAGATAGGAGGAAGAGTACAAACTGAACTAGAGTGTCAGAAGATCCAACTAGACTTGAAGAAAATTGTTGATTGGTCAGAAAAGTGGCAAATGAAATTTAATGTAGACAAATGTAAAATAATGCCCTTAGGTCCTCATAACCTCAAACACGAGTATTCAATGTCCGGAAAGAAACTCATTCCTGTCACTGAAGAGAGAGAGATTTAGGTGTCATCATTTGTAACGACTTAAAAAGTAGCAAGCAATGCAACTTTGCCGACAACAAGGCAATATAATGCTGGGTATGATATCCCGCACTATCTCATACAAAAACAAAAATGGTATGGTCAAGTTATACAATGTATTTGTTAGACCGCATCTCGAGTAATCCGTTCAATTTTGGTCTCCGTTTCTTAGAAAAGACGTTATTAAATTAAAGAAGGTTGAACGAAGAGCTACCAAACTCATCCCTTCGATGCGGAATAAATCGTATGAAGACAGGCTACGTGAACTCAATCTTTATTCGCTAGATTAAACGTAGAGTCAGAGGCGACATGATTGAAGTGTGGAAGATTTTGGAGGGTAAGGAAAACGTCGACCGAGCTAGCCTTTTCACTCTAGATACGAACGGAGTGACTAGGAACAATGGATACAAAATCGTTGGGAAACTTCGAGCGTGGGTTGTAAACAGCAAAACAATCGAAACGTTCAAGTCTCGACTCGATAAGTTCTGCATAAATCGCAGATAAATAGCTAAGCCGTTCCCTTTCTTGATATTTCAAGAAACAGAAATGGCACATGAAGCTCTGTTAGACATTCTACTTCAAAACTCGCTATCTTGCTATCAAAAGGCCATCGTATTTTGGGCCAATAGGCCTGCTGTTGTCTTCCTACACTTGTAAACACTTGTAAACGCATGTAAACACTTGTAAGCCCCCGTAAAATACAGTTAACGTGAAGTTAGCTGCCCCACCCCTGTAAAATACAGTTTTCGTGGGACTGGCACCCCCACCCCCGTAAAATACAGCCCGGTGACTAACAGACAACGAGATGAAGATAAAACAACGCAAAACATATCAAATTTATTCGAGGCAAATCTTGTAAAAGAAGAAACGAAGCAAAATTTGCGAAGAATGATATTAAAAAAATCCACCAGTACGAACGTGCATTTATACCAACGATACAGGAATATAACAACACACTAATTCAAGGAAACTACCAAGGACTACTGAAGAAAACGATAAAAAAATAACCCACGAAGAATGCGAACATTCTTGAATCTTTTTTTTCAGGAGCAATCTTTGATTTTATATAATGAACTATTATAAGCTATACGTAATTTACACAACAAAATAGCTTCGGCGTTATTGTCATTGGAAATGTGAAGAGGAAACAGCGTTGTTCGAAATGGTATGAAATTAGAACGATGCGTGAAATAAACGCTGAGTGGCGGGTTTAACCTGAAACTGCACATCGTTTCTATTACAGCGTATACTGTATAACGCATTGAGCGACACACAAGAGAGCTGACGTCGTCAGGTACCCCTTTCTCTGTACTCACGTTGGGAGACGCATATCATGAGGGCTGACGTCGTCAGGTGCCCCTTCCTCACTACTCACGTTGGGAGACGCAGATCATGAGAGCTGACGCCGTCAGGAGCCCCTTCTTCAGTACTCACGTTGGGAGACGCACATCATAAGAGCTGACGCCGTCAGGTGCCCCTTCCTCAGTACTCACGTTGGGAGACGCACATCATATGAGCTGACGTCGTCTTGTCCCCTTCCTCAGTACTCACGTTGGGAGACGCACATCATAAGAGCTGACGCCGTCTTGTCCCCTTCCTCAGTACTCACGTTGGGAGACGCACATCATAAGAGCTAATGCCGTCAGGTGCAAATTCCTCAGTACTCACGTTGGGAGACGCATATCATGAGAGCTGACGCCGTCAGATGCCTCTTCCTCAGTACTCACGTTGGGAGGCGCACATCATGAGGGCTGACGTCGTCAGGTGCCCCTTCCTCAGTACTCACGTTGGGAGACGCACATCGTCAGGACTGATGTCGTCAGGTGCCCCTACCACAGTACTCACGTTGTTAGACGCACAGCATGAGGGCCGACGTCGTCAGGAGCCCCTTCCTCAGTACTCACCTTAAGAGACGCACATCATGCGGGCTGCCGTTGTCAGGAGCCCCTTCCTCAGTACTCACGTTGGGAGACGCACATCATGACGGCTGACGTCGTCGGGAGCCCTTCCTCAGTACTCACGTTGGGAGACGCACGTCATGAGGGCTGACGTCGTCAAGTGCCACTTCCTCAGTACTCACGTTGAGAGACGCACATCATGAGAGCTGACGCCGTCAGGTGCCGCTTCCTCAGTACTCACGTTGGAAGACGCACATCATGAGGACTGACGTCGTCAGGAGCCCCTTCCTCACTACTCACGTTGGGAGACGCATATCATGAGGGCTGACGACGTCAGGAGTCCATTCGTCAGTACTTACGTTGGGAGACGCACATCATGAGAGCTGACGCCGTCAGGTGCCTCTTCCTCAGTACTCACGTTGGGAGACACACATCATGAGGGCTGACGTCGTCAGGAGCACCTTTCTGCCCATCCTGTCGATCAAGAAGGAGCCCACAAACGTGCCCAACACGAACACTGCGCCAATGATGATGGAACTCACGGATTCGGACATGTCCGTGCCGGCGCTCTTCAGGGCGAGAACCATTATAATTGTAAGTTAGGATTTAAGGATTGAAAATATGAAGGATTTATCATATTTATTTAGGTATAATGACATCTTGACAAAATTACAGAGATATCAGAATACACAGATGATACGTTCCAAGTCTTCGTCAGCGTGAGCTGTTCTGAAGACAACATTTGCTATTTAGATAAACTTAATATTAACTTAAAACTAAAATTGGGAAGAAGGTTTACCTCCACATCCCACCAACCGATGGACATTGCTGCAGGAAATTCTCTACTCTCCACTCTTAATATATCATAACATAAAAGTGTCCCATTGGACCATTGATTACAAGAAAATTAAGATAAGCAAGAATGGTCACCGACATTTACTTTATACTGTTTCGGCAATCGAATTCCAAGTTTTAGAAGTTAAGTAGTTCAAAAATAGTTGGGACTCAGTTGACGAGCTACGGGGAATTTGCAAATCCATTACGGGGAATTTACAAATCCGATTAATGGAAATTGAGGTGAAGTCGCAAGTGAAGGAAGTGTGTAAAGTGTTGGGTGCACTGAAGAGTGTAATACGCTGTAGGACTTTGGGGATGAAAGCAAAGAGAGGGTTAGGGTTGTATGAGGGTGTAGTGGTTCCAACTGTGCTCTACGGCGCTGAGACTTGGGGGTGAGAGCAGAAGAGAGAAGAAGGTTGAATGTTTTCGAGATGAAGTGTTTGAGGAGCATGGCTGGTGTGGCGCTGAGAGACAGGATCAATAACGACGTGGTTCGAACTAGAACAGGGATGGTGAAGAAGTTGGAGGACAGAGTGGTTACGCGTGTTCTGATATGCTTCGGGCATATGGGGAAGATGGTTGAAGGGAGATTGGTGAAAAGGGTGATGAAGGCAGAGGGGAGTGGACGTAGGCCTAGAGGTAGACCGAAGTTTGGGTGGATGGTGGAGGGTGTGAAGCAGGCGTTAGGAAGGAGAGACTTGAGTGTGGAAGTAGCGAGAGAGCGTGCAGTGATTATGCATAAATGGAGAATGATAGTGAATGAAGGATAGTGAATGAAGGATATTTGATGCTGCCCTGATGTGCTTTCCTACCCTTAACATTTCGTTGAGGGAGAGGATGGTCGTGGGTGGTGGGGGACCGGTCATCATGACGCGATAGAGTAAACCAGTCACACTGTCCGGCCCTGCTGCTGACACTGACCTCGGAGCGCACTCATGACCCAGAGGGTGTGTTGAAGGGTCTTCTCATCGGACCCTTTAGTGCAAAAGGGCTAAGTTGTGTGAATGTATGAGAAGAGTAGGAGGTTGGCCTTGCCATCGACCATCTCCCTGTCTGGGGGATTCGGTCTAGTGTCTGTAACTGTTTCAGTATCTGTATAATTTTTAACCAACGAAAAAGGTTCGCATGAACGTGCCAATAGATCCTATAAAACAATGTGCCAGGAGCTCTCCATAAACTAGTGATTTCATTTCATCATCATTAACTAGCTCATCGCTACTAACCAGCATCATCATAAACTAGCTCATCGCTACTAACCAGCATCATCATAAACTAGCTCATCGCTACTAACCAGCATCATCATAAACTAGCTCATCGCTACTAACCAGCATCATTATAAACTAGCTCATCGTTACAAACCAGCATCATCATAAACTACCTCATCGCTACTAGCCAGCATCATCATAAACTAGCTCATCGCTACTAACCAGAATCATCATAAACTAGCTCATCGCTACTAACCAGCATCATCATAAACTAGCTCATCGCTACTAACCAGCATCATCATAAACTAGCTCATCGTTACTAACCAGCATCATCATAAACTACCTCATCGCTACTAGCCAGCATCATCATAAACTAGCTCATCGCCACTAACCAGAATCATCATAACTAGCTCATCGCTACTAACCAGCATCATCATAAACTAGCTCATCGCTACTAACCAGCATCATCATAAACTAGCTCATCGCTACTAACCAGAATCATCATAAACTAGCTCATCGCTCTAACCAGAATCATCATAAACTAGCTCATCGCTCTAACCAGTGACTCCATCGTTCTACAAGCCAGCAAAATATTTCATCGCTGTAGGTCTACGGTATTGCATGAGAGAAAAATGGCCTTGGTGCGTAAAAACTGTTGGAATGCTCACTTTAAATATTGTTGAGAGGTTGAAGAGGACGGCGTTGGCCCCTGAGAACTGCTGGAAGAACATGAGCCCGATGGAGATACCAAAGGGGCGCATGATGTAGGGCGTGGTGAGGAGGGTGGTGATGTGTACCTTGTGCTTCTGAGCCTCGTGCTGGGCATGCTTCATGGCCTGTATCTCGGCCTCGATGTTGTACGATTGGCCTAGAGGGACGAGAATTGAGTGCGTTTGAAGAAGAAAAGGGTAGAAGGGAGGTGGGCCGTTAAATTATGCTTCAGGAACACTCATGATGCTTAGATGATTGAGATATAGCGTGGAAGACGATTCCGCCCGTTAACTAAAACCTGTATCTTATTATTAGCAGAGCATAGTAGTGCATTGTAGCTCTCTCATCATACTAGTGCATGAATGCAGCAGTCTCTAAGTACTGTAATCGGGTCCAAATTAGCCCTTGTGATGCTCGGACATGCTTTAAAATATCCAAGCGCTAGCATAATCCACACAATCTTTATCAGTTATCCGCATGACTGATGAAGAAGTAATTGCTGGCATGAAGCTGAAGACGATCCTGGGTCAGACAAAAAAAAATTGTGTTCGACATAAACCTGAAGAACTTCTGTTTACTCTTCATCCTCAAGATATCCTCGTCACATAGTTTATTAGAAAGGTTTCATCGTAAGCTATGGTATTGGTTCGATTTGTATCAGTTCTCGCTGACAGTCGGAGGATACACGCGTTTGTTGACGTTGACGCTCGAAATATTGAACCTGTTGACGTCAAAGATTGGACGCTGAGTTTGGTTGAGTTCTCCTGCGGAATTTACGAAGCGTTTGCATTCGTATGTTTGTTACAGATTGTACCTTGTTTTATATGCTTTCTTAAACCATGATCATCTTCAATTTTTGTTTGGGGTATCTGCGGGCAGAACATTGAAGCTCATAGAAGTTGTACCTGATTTTTATCTGTTCAAGTTCAGAAGTGTTTGAATCCCATCCCTTTAAATCTGAATACAATTTCAAGCAGAGTAATTGTTGTTCTCTGTCTGACGTGCTAGAGAGCGTCCTAAGTATTACGGCTCTCTGAATGAGGTCCCTCCCGTGGTACTGCTGGAGGGCGTCTTCAACATGACATACGGCTTTCTACATGAGATAACCTCTGGAGTCCTAAAGGGTGTCCCTAGCCCCACAGCTCCTTTCATAAGGTCACTTCTGAAGGGCTGGAGGGCGTCCCTAGCACTACAGTGACCCTACCCTAGATCACTTCTGAAGTTTTTGGGAGCGTCCCCAGCCCCACAGATTCCTTCATATGGTTACCTCTGAAGTACTGGAGGGCTTCCCTGGCCTGGGCCTCCTTCCCTTTCATAAGCAAGTAAGAGGGTGACTCCTTGTTGAAGAACATGGCGACGGCAAACAAGATGGGCACTGCGTCGCACAAGAACGCCAAATAGTACCAGTGGAGGACCACACCGAACCCGTACGACAGCAGGAACCCGAAGTTGACCATCAGTTGGAAGAACGTCCCTGTTGAAAAGAAACGTTAGAAGAATGCATTTCGGAGTGGGATGTGAACATGACAGTTGTATACAACATCCCTGTTGAAAATAGCCCTGCTAGATCCTAAGTCATTTATCTTTCAACGCCCCAGATGCAGTGGGCACTCACCAAGCATGCCCCTGATGCTAGGAGAGGCGATTTCCCCAATGTAGGTGTTGACGGAGATACAGGTAAGGCCAACGAACACCCCAGTCATGAGGCGTCCTACCACCAGCATGCTGAAGTTTATGGCCAGGGCTGCAAGAAGAAGTGCGATGAGGGGGTGAAGGAGACTATTGGACATAGAGGGGGTCACTGAAACTGGTGGACAGAGATGATGTTAAGGGAACTAGCGTCCGAAGAAGAGTACTAGTGAACAGGGAGGTAGATCATAGGCCTAATGGATGAGGGAATAGTGGACACAAAAGAGGGCTCAACGGGGCAGGTGAAAAAGAGGGGATATGTGGAGGAACAATTTGACAGCGAGACGTGGTCGACGAGCTAGGGGATAAAAATAGAGTTCCGAGGGACTTCTGGACACATAAGGGGTCGGGAGGCTACTGGATAAAGAAGGCAGAGGGGGCCTGGAAACTGGGGTTTACAAGTGTAGAAAGACAACAACAGGTCTATTGGCATAAACTAGGTTGCCTTTTGATAGCAAGATAGCAAGTTCTGAAGTAGAACGTCTAAGAGAGCTTCATGTGCCATTTCTGTTCTTATAGCATCAAGTAAGGGAACGGCTTAGCTATTTATCGAGCCGAGACTTAAACGTTTCGATTGTATTGTTGTTTACAACCTCCGCTGAAAGTTTGTTCCATTTTTCGACCACTCAATACGTGAAGAAATTGCGCGTGATGAAGAGTGAGAAACATTTCCCAATTATTTTGTATCCATTGTTCCTAGTCACTCCGTTCGTACCTAGAGTGAAAAGGCTCGCTGGGTCAACGTTTTCCTAACCCTTCATAATTAATCTTCCACACTTCAATCATGTCACCTCTGACTCGACGTTTCTCTAGCGAATAAAGATTGAGTGTTCACGGAGCCTGTCTTCATACGATTTATTCGGCAGCGAAGGGATAAGTTTGGTAGCTCTGCGTTAAACCTTCTCTAATTTAATAACGTCTCTTATAAGATACGTAGGCCAAAATTGAACGGAATACTCGAGATGCGGTCTTACAAATGCATTGTATAACTTGACCATACTGTCTCTCTGTGGCACTGGCTCGTCCCAGTAAGGTAGATAATATACCACGTGGACACATCACATATTTGAAATTCAATTTGTTCATAGTATGGATTTGCTCCCAGAACCTCCATATTTCAATTTTCATATGGAACAGCCTGGCATGGTGACGGATTTTCGGAGCGCGCTTGGTAACCTTACTTGTTTTGGCGCTATGAGTCCGAGCCCAGTCTCAAGAAAACACGTTTCTTGCCATTTTTATAATCGAGCTTCCCATCGCTGTATCATATTATTCATTGTTCGTTTGTGATACATTGCGAGTGCTCGTTAGATAAAATACTGCGGGTGCTCTTAAAAAAAAGTGATATCTGGTATAGATTATGCGACATTTGAATAACAACACCTGTGCTTATACAGTACCAGTGCTGAAGCAGCTGTCAGCAGTGCATCATGCGCGTGATGGCGACCTATGGGGTACACCCTACCCGGCACTGGGTAACGTTTCGTCTTGTTTCCTCGCGTCATCGCGAATGCATTTTTGCTCACACGCTATAACGGTGGAACGGTGAAAATATTTCTAGCGCCCCCTGCCGCTGAACGGAGTAATCAGCGTTGTTAGCAAGCCATTAGTTTGAACAGTCGTAAAAATGAACACCTAATGTCATAACGATGTTTCTTACAGTTGCAATGCTGCGTTTTTAGGGTGTTCGTATATCCTATTTATTTACATCATGGTCTATATCTTTCTTCCAAAGCTCTGTCAATCTTCTAGGACTCGGTGCAGCGCTGTCAGTTTTCTCCATTATTTACCTACCTTTGATTGAAGGTTGACGAGTAATGAAATATATTTACTATTACAAGTCACGTCTTTAAAGCCATAGGTAGAAGACATTTTCATTTCCTTTCACAGATGGAGCTGAAATCCGCTGCTGGCGGCAAGGGCAATTCCGCTTCATAGATTGCGAAGTTGTTGCGGTCGACCTGTGTCCATTTTTAACTTCATAGTTTGGGATGTTGGAGCAGGAGTGTTCAAGTGGGTGTGGTGCAAGTAGGTCTACGATGGGACTGAAAGGAGCTCTTCGTCGGAGTTCTATTCGTCAAGTTCTCGTGAGTTTACTTTCCCATGGTTTTGTAGTTAATACACTCAAATTACTTTCGTTTCACCTGGTTTTGTCCTCATGCGTGATTGCCATCACATCCGCCAAGGTCGATTGATTAAGTGCATCACTGTACGCTTGTGGCGTTTATTCCTAATTAAAAGAAGTTCCCATTTATAAATTATTGTTCACCATTTAGCGGTTACGTTAAGCTTTCTGGTCAATGGTTGTTTACATTTCCGGGTGCTTTAAAGTGTTATGCTCAATATATATGACCTTAAAAATTTACTAAAGACAATTCCCCAATAATGAAAGTTATTGCACTACCAATTACATTGAAACATTCAACAATTACAGCTTTGAACGGATCCTTTCTCGCTCATGTTTTCCTCTTATCAGTATAATATAACAGCGCCTCAACATAGTGTGGCCTCTGAGTTAGCTGCCGTGAGGTAACTCAACTCCTGTGAGTTTTCCCTGTGTTGTGTTCAGTGAGGAGGAGGCCGCTTGGAAGCCGACACGGGCTTCCTTCGACAGTCCTTGCAGTGTTCCATCTCTTGTCCAGAATCCAGGAGAGTGTTCCAAGAGCCCTCCTGCATCTGCGAAGAGAGTGTTCCGAGAGCCCTCCTGCACCTGCGACGAGAGTGTTCTGATAGCCCTCCTGCACCTGCGACGGGAGTGTTCTGAGAGCCCTCCTGCACCTGCGACGAGAGTGTTCTGAGAGCCCTCCTGCACCTGCGACGGGAGTGTTCCGAGAGCCCTCCTGCACCTGCGACGAGAGTGTTCTGATAGCCCTCCTGCACCTGCGACGGGAGTGTTCCGAGAGCCCTCCTGCATCTGCGAAGAGAGTGTTCCGAGAGCCCTCCTGCACCTGCGACGGGAGTGTTCCGAGAGCCCTCCTGCACCTGCGACGAGAGTGTTCCGAGAGCCCTCCTGCACCTGCGACGGGAGTGTTCCGAGAGCCCTCCTGCACCTGCGACGGGAGTGTTCTGAGAGCCCTCCTGCACCTGCGACGAGAGTGTTCCGAGAGCCCTCCTGCACCTGCGACGAGTGTTCCGAGAGCCCACCTGCACCTGCGACGAGCGGACGGTGTCTTGGATGCGTCCGTTCTTGCCACCGGTCATTGCTCTGGTTTTACTTATGTATTTTAGTAATTATATATTCACACTATTAAATTGTTAGGGTAGTGCAGCGTGGAGTAGTCCTTTTACCGCAATGTAGCTGGCTGTGCTGTAACTCTGAATACCTAATGAAAATAGTACCTACTGGCCTGTCTATCCACAGCTGAGTCACTTCATTCAACCATTCAAGTGGAGAGTAGACAGAACATCATTTCCTCAATTGAGGAAATGACGTGGCGAAGCAAAAGCAGGGCTGAGGTACTGGAGACGATCTGCCAGCAACCATATCTTCTGATGCTGGGATCACCACACGCCTGATACTCCTTTCCAAGGACCCATTGTAGAGCCTGCGTCCGGCTGCTCTGGGAGCAAAATTTACACAAGAAAGAAGCCCGACATT